>JASANG010001724.1:0-19972 GCA_030248215.1 Enoplolaimus lenunculus
TTTATATGCTTGAGGGCCCATGTTACTCTGAGGGGCGTCCTATTTATCCAGTGGTACAGCAATATACCCGGAGTGAATTGTTTTTCTGGGTCGGTCGGGACAGCCGGGACAGTTTCGAGCCCATTTTTTTGCTGGGTCGGTCGGGGAATTTTTTCCCCAGTCTCATTTGAATGTATAATATCCGAATTTCCCAAAATCCCGATTTCCGGGTGATATCAGAATTTACGGTTTATATATAAACATGATTACACTCGCTCTGCAGTTATTGTAAATGGATTTTTATCGGCCCTTTTAATGTAAACCGTGGCCGTTAAGACAGGGATGCCCTTTATTCCCCTTTGATTTACGTTTTAACAGCAGAAGTATTAGCAAATTTTATAAGGAAAAATACAAATATGTTACGCGGAATACCGCTGTGTGGCATAAACACCCGACAAATAAAATTCGGATATGATATGAGTATTTTTGTCACTAATTGGAATGGATTTTGAATTTTTACTGTAGATAAAAAGCATCTGGTAGACGCATTAAGGATATGAAAACGCAAATCTTACGGCTAGGTTCGTGTCGAGATGAACCAATACCTACAGACTTTCAACATTATGTGTACAAAAATTAAAAATTTAATGGTCTGGGCAAATGCATTACTACCCCCTTAGAAACCAGTTTTATTAAATTATGTCTGAGCATCGCAAAAGCAGAACACAAAACTGATTGAGACGAAATAGCAACGTATTGCATCCAAATGATATGATACCTAATAACTGCTGAAAACAAACAGCGATTTCCCGCACAGCGATCATTAAACATCAAAGTTTACGCATTCTTTGCGAGTTTCAATCAAGCATTTGAGATCGTTTCACTGGCAGACCTGTGAACTCAGGCGTACGTCAAGACTTACGCGTAGACTTAAAGTATAGACACGGCCGTACAATTAAAATTATCCAAACAATTAACACAATTATTGAAAAAACTCGAATATTGCTTCAATAAACTACAATTAGCTAAAAATTACTAAATTCACCTTATCTCGAATGAAACTGGCGAAACTTTAACCCACTCAAGGCGTATCCAATCCACAGTAATTTTTTTCATCAGCTTCAGCCAGGGTTGTTTTTTCCGGAAAAAAATTATGACAAGAAAACAGAAAAAATGAATTTTTTCCATTTTTTTCGGAAAAAAAAAAACTAAAATGGAAAAAATTCAATCTTTGTCTGAGTGATCGGTTAGCCCTCACTTAGCCGGCGTTTGCCCAAAAAAAGCTTACATTTTGAAAGTTTCTGCATATTTGAGCTTCTGATGACATCGTGTAATCATTACCACTCCCAAAACTGAATTTTTGAAAAATTTGATTTTTAAAGCCATAAGTTCCCCCTGGGATCGAAAATTTTTCTATTCGATAATTTGGATAAATTATATATCACTAGACTCGTCCGGGAGACGTCTGATTGGAAAACATTTAACAATATTCGTCTTAGCTCCGCAACCTATGTCAAATGGTATATAATTTGTATAATTTTTCGACAAAAACATTTTGAGTCCAGTGAAGGAATTTGGAACCAAAAAATTCGAATTTTTTAAAAATTTAAGTTTTGGCATGGAATAACCGGAGGAATGTCATCGGAACATCAGAAACTCATGAGTATAGATGGGAACTGAATATCCGGATATCCGTATAGGGAAAAACCCCCCCTGAAAAATACCCGGATATGTACCCTCCGAAATGAAACGTGTATATGGGTATCCGCCGGATATCCGAAATGCTTTTGTCTAAAAATTTTTGGGAATAATTGCATGGTTTCACCACTAAAGTAGCCGAAGCCAGGGCTGTTGGCCGGAAAAAATTACCGGAAAAAATGGTTTTTTCCAATTTTTCCATTTTTTTTTGAGGGGGGCGGAAAAATTGGAAAAAAATGGAAAAATATTAAACGATTCTTGATATAATTTGTAAGTAAATATGGTATAAAACAACGTTTTTAGGTGACATTTGACTAATTTTCAAGCAACACATTAACAGTGACTGTGTGTATATGTCCACCAGGACACATTATGTGTTCGAAAAACGCGAAAATTGCGGCATATGAATATATAAATGAATTTAAGAATTGAAACTATGCAACTTGTTCGGTTCTCTCACCAGGTTTCGTCGCCAATGAGGCGGCCAAAGTTAGGGTGCTCAAATTTGAAAGCTTGCTTTTACCGTGTGATTGAACACAAGAGTACGTGCTAGCTTCAACCTCGCTTTGCTCGCGAGGTTGCAGCAATTGAAAGGCTTCGCTGTCAAAATAACCCAACCAAATCTATTCTTTTACACGAAGTAAATGTTTACCACTTTTGTTTGTACCACTGTTCATTTCTATATGAGACAATGTTGGGAACAATTAAAAATCGAGGTCGGTAATTTTGCAATTTATGTTGAAAGTTCTGTTTGTCAGCATTAATTCTTGGTTTTGTATTTTATTCATAAAATCCATGTTTTTATTACTTTTTCTGAATAAATCGAACTTTCTGTCAGTTGAAATTCGTTGGGCGTAAAAATGCAGCACTGCATGCATGAGTGATGGTTTTATATACTTGAGGGCCCATGTTACTCTGAGGGGCGTCCCATTTATCCATGGAACAGCAATATACCCGGAGTGAATTGTTTTTCTGGGTCGGTCGGGACAGCCGGGACAGTTTCGAGCCCATTTTTTTGCTGGGTCGGTCGGGAAATTTTTTCCCCAGTCTCATTCGCACGGATAATATCCGAATTTCCCAAAATCCCAATTTCCCGGGTGATATCGGAATTTACGGTTTATATATAAACATGATTACACTCGCTCTGTAGTTATTGTAAATGGATTTTTATCGGCCCTTTTATGTAAACCGTGGGTTAAGACAGGGATGCCCTTTATCCCCTTTGATTTACGTTTTAACAGCAGACGTATTAGCAAATTTTATAAGGAATCCAAATATGTTACGCGGAATACCGCTGTGTGGCATAAACACCCGAATAACAAAATTTGCAGACGATACTAGTATTTTTGTCACTAATTGGGAAGAAATAAAACGTATTTTCCAAGTTTTTGACTGGTATAAAAAGCATCTGGTAGTCGCATTAAGGAAATGAAAACTCAAATCTTACGGCTAGGTTCGTGTCGAGATGAACCAATACCTACAGACTTTCAACATTATGTGTACAAAAATTAAAAATTTATGGTCTGGGCAAATGCATTACTACCCCCTTTGAAACCAGATTTATTAAATTATGTCTGAGCATAGCAAAAGCAGAACACAAAACTGATTGAGACGAAATAGCAACGGATTGCATCCAAATATATGATACATAATTAACATGCTGAACAAATAGCTAATTTCCCGCACAGTGATCATTAAACTTCAAAGTTTACGCATTCTTTGCGAGTTTCAATCAAGCATTTGAGATCGCTTCACAGGCAGACTTTTGAACGAGGCAGGGACTGGTAGTCTCAGGCGTATGTTTAGACTTACGCGTAGACTTAGTATAGGCACGGCCGTACAATTAAAATTATCCAAACAATTAACACAATTATTGAAAAACTCGAATATTGCTTCAATAAACTACAATTAACTAAAAATTACTAAATTCACCTTATCTCGAATGAAACTGGCCAAATTTTAACCCACCAAGGCGTATCCAATCCACAGTAATTTTTTTCGTCAGCTTCAGCCAGGGTTGGTTTTCCGGAAAAAAATTATGACCGGAAAAAAATAAATTTTTTCCATTTTTTTCGGAAAAAAATGAAAAAAATGGAAAAAATTCAATCTTTGTCTGAGTGATCGGTTAGCCCTCACTTAACCGGCGTTTGCCCAAAAAAGCTTACATTTTGAAAGTTTCTGCATATTTGAGCTTCTGATGACATCGTGTAATCATTCCATGCCGAAAACTGAATTTTTGAAAAATTTGATTTTTAAAGCCATAAGTTCCCCCTGGGATCCAAAATTTTTTTATTCGATAATTTGGATAAATTATATATCACTGACTCGTTTGGGAGACGTCTGATTGGAAAACATTTAACAATATTCGTCTTAGCTCCGCAACCTATGTCAAATGGTATATAATTTGTATAATTTTTCGACAAAAACATTTTGAGACCAGTGAAGGAATTTGGAACCTTAAAATTCGAATTTTTTAAAAATTTAAGTTTTGGCATGGAATAACCGGAGGAGGTCATCGGAACATCAGAAACTCATGAGTATAGATGGGCACCGGATATCTTTTGGAATAATTTGCATGGTTTCACCACTAAAGTAGCCGAAGCCAGGGTTGTTGGCCGGAAAAAATTACCGGAAAAAATGGTTTTTTCCATTTTTTCCATTTTTTTCTGAGGGGGGTGGAAAAATTGGAAAAAAATGGAAAAATATTAAACGATTCTTAATATAATTTGTAAGTAAATATGGTATAAAACAACGTTTTTAGGTGACATCCGACTAATTTTCATGCAACACATTAACAGTGACTGTGTATATGTCCACCAGGACACATTATGTGTCCGAAAAACGCGAAAATTGCAGCATATGAATATGTAAATGAATTTCAGAATTGAAACTATGCAACTTGTTCGGTTCACTCACCAGGTTTCGTCGCCAATGGGGCGGCCAAAGTTAGGGTGCTCAAAATTGAAAGCTTGCTTTTACCGTGTGATTTAACACAGGAATACGTCTAGCTTCAACCTCGCTTTGCTCGCGAGGTTGCAGCAATTGAAGGGCTTCGCTGTCAGAAATAACCCAAAAGTCTATTGAGAATATTGAGATTACAAAAAGTGACTTGTTTAACTCGCTCCACTCACGAGTTTCTGATGTTCCGATGACCTTCTCCGGTTATTCCATGCCAAAACTTAAATTTTAAAAAATTCGAATTTTAAGGTTTTCATTTCCTTTACTGGACTCAAAATGTTTTTGTCGAAAAATTATACAAATTATATACCATTTGACACAGGTTACGGAGCTAAGACGAATATTATTAAATATTTTCCAATCACACGTCTCCCATTCTAGATGACAGGATATCCGGATATCCGGATATGAAAAATATCCGGATATGTATCCGAAATGAAACGTGTAAAACATTAAACGATTCTTAATATAATTTGTAAGTAAATATGGTATAAAACAACGTTTTTAGGTGACATCCGACTAATATTCATGTAACACATTAACAGTGACTGTGTGTATATGTCCACCAGGACACATTATGTGTCCGAAAAACGCGAAAATTGCAGCATATGAATATATAAATGAATTGCAGAATTGAAACTATGCAACTTGTTCGGTTCACTCACCAGGTTTCGTCGCCAATGGGGCGGCCAAAGTTAGGGT
This sequence comes from Enoplolaimus lenunculus, assembly GCA_030248215.1. Lineage (NCBI taxonomy): Eukaryota > Metazoa > Nematoda > Enoplea > Enoplida > Thoracostomopsidae > Enoplolaimus > Enoplolaimus lenunculus. The sequence continues at coordinate 5,338 of JASANG010001724.1, forward strand.
GCTCAACATTGAAAGCTTGCTTTTACCGTGTGATTTAACACAAGAATACGTCTAGCTTCCTCTTTGCCGTCCCCCCCCTCAACCTCGCTTTGCTCGCGAGGTTGCAGCAATTGAAAGGCTTCGCTGTCAGAAATAACCCAAAAGTCTATTGAGAATATTGAGATTTTAGTATATACTTACAAAAAGTGACTTGTTTAACTCGCTCCACTCATGAGTTTCTGATGTTCCGATGACCTTCTCCGGTTATTCCATGCCAAAACTTAAATTTTAAAAAATTCGAATTTTAAGGTTTCCAATTTCTTTACTGGACTCAAAATGTTTTTGTCGAAAAATTATACAAATTATATACCATTTGACACAGGTTACGGAGCTAAGACGAATATTATTAAATATTTTCCAATCACACGTCTCCCACACGAGTCAGTGATATATAATTTATTAATTTATCCAACTTATCGAAAAAAAGTTTGGGTTATTAGGGGGAACTTGTGGCCTTAAAAATCGAATTTTTCAAAAATTCAGATTTGGCCGGATACACGTTTCATTTCGGAACCATATCCGGATATCCGGTGCCCATCTATAATCTCAATTTCCCAAATTCCCGAGCGAAAATGGCTGCCCCCAAACTCCCAACTTCCCGGGAATCAGGGTGTAATTGGAGGTGAAAAGTACCGGAGCCGGAGGTCAATGAAACTTGCCGGAGGCGAGGCGAAATATAACTATCAGTCCCCCTCTTATTCGGGTCACTACAGTAAGCGGATAGAGCCCCTAAACCCTAATTAGAGTCCATAAATGACAATTACCCATAATTGTAGCACATGAATGACTGCAGGACCAAATAAAGTTGAGTTAGAAACTTAAGCGCCTTTTTTCGATAAGTTGGATAAATTAATAAACTATATATCACTGACTCGTGTGGGAGACGTGTGATTGGAAAATATTTAATAATATTCGTCTTAGCTCCGTAACCCGTGTCAAATGGTATATAATTTGTATAATTTTTCGACAAAAACATTTTGAGTCCAGTAAAGGAATTTGAAACCTTAAAATTCGAATTTTTTAAAATTTAAGTTTTGGCATGGAATAACCGGAGAAGGTCATCGGAACATCGGAAACTCATGAGTGGAGCGAGTTAAACAAGTCACTTTTTGTAAGTATATACTAAATCTCAATATTCTCAATAGACTTTTGGGTTATTTCTGACAGCGAAGCCTTTCAATTGCTGCAACCTCGCGAGCAAAGCGAAGTTGAAGCTAGACGTATTCTTGTGTTAAATCACACGGTAAAAGCAAGCTTTCAATTTTGAGCGCCCTAACTTTGGCCGCCCCATTGGCGACGAAACCTGGTGAGTGAACCGAACAAGTTGCATAGTTTCAATTCTGAAATTCATTTATATATTCATATGCCGCAATTTTCGCGTTTTTCGGACACATAATGTGTCCTGGTGGACATATACACACAGTCACTGTTAATGTGTTGCATGAAAATTAGTCGGATGTCACCTAAAAACGTTGTTTTATACCATATTTACTTACAAATTATATTAAGAATCGTTTAATATTTTTCCATTCTTTTCCAATTTTTCCACCCCCCCTCAAAAAAAATGGAAAAAATGGAAAAAACCATTTTTTCCGGTAATTTTTTTCCGGCCAACAACCCTGGCTTCGGCTACTTTAGTGGTGAAACCATGCAAATTATTCCAAAAATTTTTTAGACAAAAGCATTTCGGATATCCGGCGGATATCCGGATACACGTTTCATTTCGGATACATATCCGGATATTTTTCATATCCGGATATCCGGATATCCGGTGCCCATCTATACTCATGAGTTTCTGATGTTCCGATGACCTCCTCCGGTTATTCCATGCCAAAACTTAAATTTTTAAAAAATTCGAATTTTAAGGTTCCAAATTCCTTCACTGGACTCAAAATGTTTTGGTCGAAAAATTATACAAATTATATACCATTTGACATAGGTTGCGGAGCTAAGACGAATATTGTTAAATGTTTTCCAATCAGACGTCTCCCAAACGAGTCAGCGATATATAATTTATTAATTTATCCAACTTATCGAAAAAAAGTTTGGGTTATAGGGTGAACTTGTGGCCTTAAAAATCGAATTTTTCAAAAATTCAGATTTGGCCGGATACACGTTTCATTTCGGAACCATATCCGGATATCCGGTGCCCATCTATAATCTCAATTTCCCAAATTCCCGAGCGAAAATGGCTGCCCCCAAACTCCCAACTTCCCGGGAATCAGGGTGTAATTGGAGGTGAAAAGTACCGGAGCCGGAGGTCAATGAAACTTGCCGGAGGCGAGGCGAAATATAACTATCAGTCCCCCTCTTATTCGGGTCACTACAGTAAGCGGATAGAGCCCCTAAACCCTAATTAGAGTCCATAAATGACAATTACCCATAATTGTAGCACATGAATGACTGCAGGACCAAATAAAGTTGAGTTAGAAACTTAAGCGCCTTTTTTCGATAAGTTGGATAAATTAATAAACTATATATCACTGACTCGTGTGGGAGACGTGTGATTGGAAAATATTTAATAATATTCGTCTTAGCTCCGTAACCCGTGTCAAATGGTATATAATTTGTATAATTTTTCGACAAAAACATTTTGAGTCCAGTAAAGGAATTTGAAACCTTAAAATTCGAATTTTTTAAAATTTAAGTTTTGGCATGGAATAACCGGAGAAGGTCATCGGAACATCGGAAACTCATGAGTGGAGCGAGTTAAACAAGTCACTTTTTGTAAGTATATACTAAATCTCAATATTCTCAATAGACTTTTGGGTTATTTCTGACAGCGAAGCCTTTCAATTGCTGCAACCTCGCGAGCAAAGCGAAGTTGAAGCTAGACGTATTCTTGTGTTAAATCACACGGTAAAAGCAAGCTTTCAATTTTGAGCGCCCTAACTTTGGCCGCCCCATTGGCGACGAAACCTGGTGAGTGAACCGAACAAGTTGCATAGTTTCAATTCTGAAATTCATTTATATATTCATATGCCGCAATTTTCGCGTTTTTCGGACACATAATGTGTCCTGGTGGACATATACACACAGTCACTGTTAATGTGTTGCATGAAAATTAGTCGGATGTCACCTAAAAACGTTGTTTTATACCATATTTACTTACAAATTATATTAAGAATCGTTTAATATTTTTCCATTTTTTTCCAATTTTTCCACCCCCCCTCAAAAAAAATGGAAAAAATGGAAAAAAAACATTTTTTCCGGTAATTTTTTCCGGCCAACAACCCTGGCTTCGGCTACTTTAGTGGTGAAACCATGCAAATTATTCCAAAAATTTTTTAGACAAAAGCATTTCGGATATCCGGCGGATATCCGGATACACGTTTCATTTCGGATACATATCCGGATATTTTTCATATCCGGATATCCGGATATCCGGTGCCCATCTATACTCATGAGTTTCTGATGTTCCGATGACCTCCTCCGGTTATTCCATGCCAAAACTTAAATTTTTAAAAAATTCGAATTTTAAGGTTCCAAATTCCTTCACTGGACTCAAAATGTTTTGGTCGAAAAATTATACAAATTATATACCATTTGACATAGGTTGCGGAGCTAAGACGAATATTGTTAAATGTTTTCCAATCACACGTCTCCCACACGAGTCAGTGATATATAATTTATTAATTTATCCAACTTATCGAAAAAAAGTTTGGGTTATAGGGGGAACTTGTGGCCTTAAAAATCGAATTTTTCAAAAATTCAGATTTGGCCGGATACACGTTTCATTTCGGAACCATATCCGGATATCCGGTGCCCATCTATAATCTCAATTTCCCAAATTCCCGAGCGAAAATGGCTGCCCCCAAACTCCCAACTTCCCGGGAATCAGGGTGTAATTGGAGGTGAAAAGTACCGGAGCCGGAGGTCAATGAAACTTGCCGGAGGCGAGGCGAAATATAACTATCAGTCCCCCTCTTATTCGGGTCACTACAGTAAGCGGATAGAGCCCCTAAACCCTAATTAGAGTCCATAAATGACAATTACCCATAATTGTAGCACATGAATGACTGCAGGACCAAATAAAGTTGAGTTAGAAACTTAAGCGCCTTTTTTCGATAAGTTGGATAAATTAATAAACTATATATCACTGACTCGTGTGGGAGACGTGTGATTGGAAAATATTTAATAATATTCGTCTTAGCTCCGTAACCCGTGTCAAATGGTATATAATTTGTATAATTTTTCGACAAAAACATTTTGAGTCCAGTAAAGGAATTTGAAACCTTAAAATTCGAATTTTTTAAAATTTAAGTTTTGGCATGGAATAACCGGAGAAGGTCATCGGAACATCGGAAACTCATGAGTGGAGCGAGTTAAACAAGTCACTTTTTGTAAGTATATACTAAATCTCAATATTCTCAATAGACTTTTGGGTTATTTCTGACAGCGAAGCCTTTCAATTGCTGCAACCTCGCGAGCAAAGCGAGGTTGAAGCTAGACGTATTCTTGTGTTAAATCACACGGTAAAAGCAAGCTTTCAATTTTGAGCGCCCTAACTTTGGCCGCCCCATTGGCGACGAAACCTGGTGAGTGAACCGAACAAGTTGCATAGTTTCAATTCTGAAATTCATTTATATATTCATATGCCGCAATTTTCGCGTTTTTCGGACACATAATGTGTCCTGGTGGACATATACACACAGTCACTGTTAATGTGTTGCATGAAAATTAGTCGGATGTCACCTAAAAACGTTGTTTTATACCATATTTACTTACAAATTATATTAAGAATCGTTTAATATTTTTCCATTCTTTTCCAATTTTTCCACCCCCCTCAAAAAAAATGGAAAAAATGGAAAAAACCATTTTTTCCGGTAATTTTTTTCCGGCCAACAACCCTGGCTTCGGCTACTTTAGTGGTGAAACCATGCAAATTATTCCAAAAATTTTTTAGACAAAAGCATTTCGGATATCCGGCGGATATCCGGATACACGTTTCATTTCGGATACATATCCGGATATTTTTCATATCCGGATATCCGGATATCCGGTGCCCATCTATACTCATGAGTTTCTGATGTTCCGATGACCTCCTCCGGTTATTCCATGCCAAAACTTAAATTTTTAAAAAATTCGAATTTTAAGGTTCCAAATTCCTTCACTGGACTCAAAATGTTTTGGTCGAAAAATTATACAAATTATATACCATTTGACATAGGTTGCGGAGCTAAGACGAATATTGTTAAATGTTTTCCAATCAGACGTCTCCCAAACGAGTCAGCGATATATAATTTATCCAAATTATCGAATAAAAAAATTTTGGATCCCAGGGGGAACTTATGGCTTTAAAAATCAAATTTTTCAAAAATTCAGTTTTGGGCATGGAATGATTACACGATGTCATCAGAAGCTCAAATATGCAGAAACTTTCAAAATGTAAGCTTTTTTGGGCAAACGCCGGCTAAGTGAGGGCTAACCGATCACTCAGACAAAGATTGAATTTTTTTCTATTTTTTTTCATTTTTTCCGAAAAAATGGAAAAAATTCATGTTTTTCCGGTCATAATTTTTTCCGGAAAAAACAACCCTGGCTGAAGCTGACGAAAAAAATTACTGTGGATTGGATACGCCTTGGTGGGTTAAAATTTGGCCAGTTTCATTCGAGATAAGGTGAATTTAGTAATTTTTAGTTAATTGTAGTTTATTGAAGCAATATTCGAGTTTTTCAATAATTGTGTTAATTGTTTGGATAATTTTAATTGTACGGCCGTGCCTATACTAAGTCTACGCGTAAGTCTAAACATACGCCTGAGACTACCAGTCTCTGCATGCAATCCGTTGCTATTTCGTCTCAATCAGTTTTGTGTTCTGCTTTTGCGATGCTCAGACATAATTTAATAAAACTGGTTTCAAAGGGGGTAATAATGCATTTGCCCAGACCATAAATTTTTAATTTTTGTACACATAATGTTGAAAGTCTGTAGGTATTGGTTCATCTCGACACGAACCTAGCCGTAAGATTTGAGTTTTCATTTCCTTTTTGCGACTACCAGATGCTTTTTATACCAGTCAAAAATTTGGAAAATACGTTTTATTTCTTCCCAATTAGTGACAAAAATACTAGTATCGTCTGCAAATTTTGTTATTCGGGTGTTTATGCCACACAGCGGTATTCCGCGTAACATATTTGTATTCCTTATAAAATTTGCTAATACTTCTGCTGTTAAAACGTAAATCAAAGGGGATAAAGGGCATCCCTGTCTTAACCCACGGTTTACATAAAAGGGCCGATAAAAATCCATTTACAATAACTGCAGAGCGAGTGTAATCATGTTTATATATAAACCGTAAATTCTGATATCACCCGGAAATTGGGATTTTGGGAAATTCGGATACTATCCGTGCGAATGAGACTGGGGAAAAAATTTCCCGACCGACCCAGCAAAAAAATGGGCTCGAAACTGTCCCGGCTGTCCCGATCGACCCAGAAAAACAATTCGCTCCGGGTATATTGCTGTTCCATGGATAAATGGGACGCCCCTCAGAGTAACATGGGCCCTAAAGTATATAAAACCATCACTCATGCATGCAGTGCTGCATTTTTACGCCCAACGAATTTCAACTGACAGAAAGTTTGATTTATTCAGAAAAAGTAATACAAACATGGATTTTATGAATAAAATACAAAACCAAGAATTAATGCTGACATACATAACTTTCAACATAAATTGCAAAATTACCGACCTCGATTTTTAATTGTCCCCAACATTGTCTCATATAGAAATGAACAGTGGTACAAACAAAAGTGGTAAACATTTGCTTCGTGTAAAATAGACTTTTGGGTTATTTCTGACAGCGAAGCCTTTCAATTGCTGCAACCTCGCGAGCAAAGCGAGGTTGAAGCTAGACGTATTCTTGTGTTAAATCACACGGTAAAAGCAAGCTTTCAATTTTGAGCACCCTAACTTTGGCCGCCCCATTGGCGACGAAACCTGGTGAGTGAACCGAACAAGTTGCATAGTTTCAATTCTGAAATTCATTTATATATTCATATGCCGCAATTTTCGCGTTTTTCGGACACATAATGTGTCCTGGTGGACATATACACACAGTCACTGTTAATGTGTTGCTTGAAAATTAGTCGGATGTCACCTAAAAACGTTGTTTTATACCATATTTACTTACAAATTATATTAAGAATCGTTTAATATTTTTCCATTTTTTTCCAATTTTTCCACCCCCCTCAAAAAAAAATGGAAAAAATGGAAAAAACCATTTTTTCCGGTAATTTTTTCCGGCCAACAACCCTGGCTTCGGCTACTTTAGTGGTGAAACCATGCAAATTATTCCAAAAAATTTTTAGACAAAAGCATTTCGGATATCCGGCGGATATCCGGATACACGTTTCATTTCGGATACATATCCGGATATTTTTCATATACGGATATCCGGATATCCGGTTCCCATCTATACTCATGAGTTTCTGATGTTCCGATGACCTCCTCCGGTTATTCCATGCCAAAACTTAAATTTTTAAAAAATTCGAATTTTAAGGTTCCAAATTCCTTCACTGGACTCAAAATGTTTTTGTCGAAAAATTATACAAATTATATACCATTTGACATAGGTTGCGGAGCTAAGACGAATATTGTTAAATGTTTTCCAATCAGACGTCTCCCAAACGAGTCAGTGATATATAATTTATCCAAATTATCGAATAAAAAAATTTTGGATCCCAGGGGGAACTTATGGCTTTAAAAATCAAATTTTTCAAAAATTCAGTTTTGGGCATGGAATGATTACACGATGTCATCACAAGCTCAAATATGCAGAAACTTTCAAGATGTAAGCTTTTTTGGGCAAACGCCGGCTAAGTGAGGGCTAACCGATCACTCAGACAAAGATTGAATTTTTTCCATTTTTTTTCATTTTTTTTCCGAAAAAAATGGAAAAAATTCATTTTTTTCCGGTCATAATTTTTTTCCGGAAAAAACAACCCTGGCTGAAGCTGACGAAAAAAATTACTGTGGATTGGATACGCCTTGGTGGGTTAAAATTTGGCCAGTTTCATTCGAGATAAGGTGAATTTAGTAATTTTTAGTTAATTGTAGTTTATTGAAGCAATATTCGAGTTTTTCAATAATTGTGTTAATTGTTTGGATAATTTTAATTGTACGGCCGTGCCTATACTAAGTCTACGCGTAAGTCTAAACATACGCCTGAGACCACCAGTCTCTGCATGCAATCCGTTGCTATTTCGTCTCAATCAGTTTTGTGTTCTGCTTTTGCGATGCTCAGACATAATTTAATAAAACTGGTTTCAAAGGGGGTAGTAATGCATTTGCCCAGACCATAAATTTTTAATTTTTGTACACATAATGTTGAAAGTCTGTAGGTATTGGTTCATCTCGACACGAACCTAGCCGTAAGATTTGAGTTTTCATATCCTTAATGCGTCTACCAGATGCTTTTTATACCAGTCAAAAATTTGGAAAATACGTTTTATTTCTTCCCAATTAGTGACAAAAATACTAGTATCGTCTGCAAATTTTGTTATTCGGGTGTTTATGCCACACAGCGGTATTCCGCGTAACATATTTGTATTCCTTATAAAATTTGCTAATACTTCTGCTGTTAAAACGTAAATCAAAGGGAATAAAGGGCATCCCTGTCTTAACCCACGGTTTACATAAAAGGGCCGATAAAAATCCATTTACAATAACTGCAGAGCGAGTGTAATCATGTTTATATATAAACCGTAAATTCTGATATCACCCGGAAATTGGGATTTTGGGAAATTCGGATATTATCCGTGCGAATGAGACTGGGGAAAAAATTTCCCGACCGACCCAGCAAAAAAATGGGCTCGAAACTGTCCCGGCTGTCCCGACCGACCCAGAAAAACAATTCACTCCGGGTATATTGCTGTACCATGGATAAATAGGACGCCCCTCAGAGTAACATGGGCCCTCAAGCATATAAAACCATCACTCATGCATGCAGTGCTGCATTTTTACGCCCAACGAATTTCAACTGACAGAAAGTTTGATTTATTCAGAAAAAGTAATACAAACATGGATTTTATGAATAAAATACAAAACCAAGAATTAATGCTGACATACATAACTTTCAACATAAATTGCAAAATTACCGACCTCGATTTTTAATTGTCCCCAACATTGTCTCATATAGAAATGAACAGTGGTACAAACAAAAGTGGTAAACATTTGCTTCGTGTAAAATAGACTTTTGGGTTATTTCTGACAGCGAAGCCTTTCAATTGCTGCAACCTCGCGAGCAAAGCGAGGTTGAAGCTAGACGTATTCTTGTGTTAAATCACACGGTAAAAGCAAGCTTTCAATTTTGAGCACCCTAACTTTGGCCGCCCCATTGGCGACGAAACCTGGTGAGTGAACCGAACAAGTTGCATAGTTTCAATTCTGAAATTCATTTATATATTCATATGCCGCAATTTTCGCGTTTTTCGAACACATAATGTGTCCTGGTGGACATATACACACAATCACTGTTAATGTGTTGCTTGAAAATTAGTCGGATGTCACCTAAAAACGTTGTTTTATACCATATTTATTTACAAATTATATTAAGAATCGTTTAATATTTTTCCATTTTTTTCCAATTTTTCCACCCCCCTCAAAAAAAATGGAAAAAATGGAAAAAACCATTTTTTCCGGTAATTTTTTCCGGCCAACAACCCTGGCTTCGGCTACTTTAGTGGTGAAACCATGCAATCCGAAAAATTTTTAGACAAAAGCATTTCGGATATCCGGCGGATATCCGGATACACGTTTCATTTCGGATACATATCCGGATATTTTTCATATACTGATATCCGGATATCCGGTTCCCATCTATACTCATGAGTTTCTGATGTTCCGATGACCTCCTCCGGTTATTCCATGCCAAAACTTAAATTTTTAAAAAATTCGAATTTTAAGGTTCCAAATTCCTTCACTGGACTCAAAATGTTTTTGTCGAAAAATTATACAAATTATATACCATTTGACATAGGTTGCGGAGCTAAGACGAATATTGTTAAATGTTTTCCAATCAGACGTCTCCCAAACGAGTCAGTGATATATAATTTATCCAAATTATCGAATAAAAAAATTTTGGATCCCAGGCGGAAATTATGGCTTTAAAAATCAAATTTTTCAAAAATTCAGTTTTGGGCATGGAATGATTACACGATGTCATCAGAAGCTCAAATATGCAGAAATTTTCAAAATGTAAGCTTTTTTGGGCAAACGCCGGCTAAGTGAGGGCTAACCGATCACTCAGACAAAGATTGAATTTTTTCCATTTTTTTTCATTTTTTTCCGAAAAAAATGGAAAAAATTCATTTTTTTCCGGTCATAATTTTTTTCCGGAAAAAACAACCCTGACTGAAGCTGACGAAAAAAATTACTGTGGATTGGATACGCCTTGGGGGGTTAAAATTTGGCCAGTTTCATTCGAGATAAGGTGAATTTAGTAATTTTTAGTTAATTGTAGTTTATTGAAGCAATATTCGAGTTTTTCAATAATTGTGTTAATTGTTTGGATAATTTTAATTGTACGGCCGTGCCTATACTAAGTCTACGCGTAAGTCTAAACATACGCATGAGACCACCAGTCTCTGCATGCAATCCGTTGCTATTTCGTCTCAATCAGTTTTGTGTTCTGCTTTTGCGATGCTCAGACATAATTTAATAAAACTGGTTTCAAAGGGGGTAGTAATGCATTTGCCCAGACCATAAATTTTTAATTTTTGTACACATAATGTTGAAAGTCTGTAGGTATTGGTTCATCTCGACACGAACCTAGCCGTAAGATTTGAGTTTTCATATCCTTAATGCGTGTACCAGATGCTTTTTATACCAGTCAAAAATTTGGAAAATACGTTTTATTTCTTCCCAATTAGTGACAAAAATACTAGTATCGTCTGCAAATTTTGTTATTCGGGTGTTTATGCCACACAGCGGTATTCCGCGTAACATATTTGTATTCCTTATAAAATTTGCTAATACTTCTGCTGTTAAAACGTAAATCAAAGGGAATAAAGGGCATCCCTGTCTTAACCCACGGTTTACATAAAAGGGCCGATAAAAATCCATTTACAATAACTGCAGAGCGAGTGTAATCATGTTTATATATAAACCGTAAATTCTGATATCACCCGGAAATTGGGATTTTGGGAAATTCGGATATTATCCGTGCGAATGAGACTGGGGAAAAAATTTCCCGACCGACCCAGCAAAAAAATGGGCTCGAAACTGTCCCGGCTGTCCCGACCGACCCAGAAAAACAATTCACTCCGGGTATATTGCTGTACCATGGATAAATAGGACGCCCCTCAGAGTAACATGGGCCCTCAAGCATATAAAACCATCACTCATGCATGCAGTAATGCATTTTTACGCCCAACGAATTTCAACTGACAGAAAGTTCGATTTATCAAAAAAAAGAAAAAAAAAAAGGGAATTTAAAAAAAAAAAACAAAAAAAAGAAAAAAAGGAGGACACAAACAACAACAAAAAAAAAAAAAAAAACAACCACCATCCATAATTATCCGCCCCCACCCAAAACAAAAAAAAAAAAAACAGGAGAAAAAAAAAAAGAGAAAAACACTTCCGTTTAAATAGACTTTTGGGTTATTTCTGACAGCGAAGCCTTTCAATTGCTGCAACCTCGCGAGCAAAGCGAGGTTGAAGCTAGACGTATTCTTGTGTTAAATCACACGGTAAAAGCAAGCTTTCAATTTTGAGCACCCTAACTTTGGCCGCCCCATTGGCGACGAAACCTGGTGAGTGAACCGAACAAGTTGCATAGTTTCAATTCTGAAATTCATTTACATATTCATATGCTGCAATTTTCGCGTTTTTCGGACACATAATGTGTCCTGGTGGACATATACACAGTCACTGTTAATGTGTTGCATGAAAATTAGTCGGATGTCACCTAAAAACGTTGTTTTATACCATATTTACTTACAAATTATATTAAGAATCGTTTAATATTTTTCCATTTTTTTCCAATTTTTCCACCCCCCTCAAAAAAAATGGAAAAAATGGAAAAAACCATTTTTTCCGGTAATTTTTTCCGGCCAACAACCCTGGCTTCGGCTACTTTAGTGGGCCTGAAACCATGCAAATTACGGCCATTTCGGATACATATCCGGATATCCGGATATCCGGTGCCCATCTATACTCATGAGTTTCTGATGTTCCGATGACCTCATCCGGTTATTCCATGCCGAAACTTAAATTTTTAAAAAATCCGAATTTTAAGGTTCCAAATTCCTTCAATGGACTCAAAATGTTTTTGTCGAAAAATTATACAAATTATATACCATTTGACATAGGTTGCGGAGCTAAGACGAATATTGTTAAATGTTTTCCAATCAGACGTCTCCCAAACGAGTCGGTGATATATAATTTATCCAAATTATCGAATAAAAAAATTTTGGATCCCAGGGGGAACTTATGGCTTTAAAAATCAAATTTTTCAAAAATTCAGTTTTGGGCATGGAATGATTACACGATGTCATCAGAAGCTCAAATATGCAGAAACTTTCAAAATGTAAGCTTTTTTGGGCAAACGCCGGCTAAGTGAGGGCTAACCGATCACTCAAAGATTGAATTTTTTTCCATATTTTTCATTTTTTTCCGAAAAAAATGGAAAAAATTCATTTTTTTCCGGTCATAATTTTTTTCCGGAAAAAACAACCCTGGCTGAAGCTGACGAAAAAAATTACTGTGGATTGGATACGCCTTGGTGGGTTAAAATTTGGCCAGTTTCATTCGAGATAAGGTGAATTTAGTAATTTTTAGTTAATTGTAGTTTATTGAAGCAATATTCGAGTTTTTCAATAATTGTGTTAATTGTTTGGATAATTTTAATTGTACGGCCGTGCCTATACTAAGTCTACGCGTAAGTCTAAACATACGCCTGAGACTACCAGTCTCTGCCTCGTTCAAAAGTCTGCCAGTGAAACGATCTCAAATGCTTGATTGAAACTCGCAAAGAATGCGTAAACTTTGAAGTTTAATGATCACTGTGCGGGAAATTAGCTATTTGTTCAGCATGTTAATTATGTATCATATCATTTGGATGCAATCCGTTGCTATTTCGTCTCAATCAGTTTTGTGTTCTGCTTTTGCGATGCACAGACATAATTTAATAAAACTGGTTTCAAAGGGGGTAGTAATGCATTTGCCCAGACCATAAATTTTTAATTTTTGTACACATAATGTTGAAAGTCTGTAGGTATTGGTTCATCTCGACACGAACCTAGCCGTAAGATTTGAGTTTTCATTTCCTTAATGCGACTACCAGATGCTTTTTATACCAGTCAAAAATTTGGAAAATACGTTTTATTTCTTCCCAATTAGTGACAAAAATACTAGTATCGTCTGCAAATTTTGTTATTCGGGTGTTTATGCCACACAGCGGTATTCCGCGTAACATATTTGTATTCCTTATAAAATTTGCTAATACTTCTGCTGTTAAAACGTAAATCAAAGGGGATAAAGGGCATCCCTGTCTTAACCCACGGTTTACATAAAAGGGCCGATAAAAATCCATTTACAATAACTGCAGAGCGAGTGTAATCATGTTTATATATAAACCGTAAATTCTGATATCACCCGGGAAATTGGGATTTTGGGAAATTCGGATATTATCCGTGCGAATGAGACTGGGGAAAAAATTTCCCGACCGACCCAGCAAAAAAATGGGCTCGAAACTGTCCCGGCTGTCCCGACCGACCCAGAAAAACAATTCACTCCGGGTATATTGCTGTTCCATGGATAAATGGGACGCCCCTCAGAGTAACATGGGCCCTCAAGTATATAAAACCATCACTCATGCATGCAGTGCTGCATTTTTACGCCCAACGAATTTCAACTGACAGAAAGTTCGATTTATTCATAAAAAGTAATACAAACATGGATTTTATGAATAAAATACAAAACCAAGAATTAATGCTGACATACATAACTTTCAACATAAATTGCAAAATTACCGACCTCGATTTTTAATTGTCCCCAACATTGTCTCATATAGAAATGAACAGTGGTACAAACAAAAGTGGTAAACATTTGCTTCGTGTAAAACGAAACATGTAAATTTCGTTGGAAAATGCGGTTGGGGTCGTGTAGAACATACATGAAAATTTAATAATGAGCGAGCATGTTCAACCTATCAAAACACTAAAAACCATTTTCATAAGATAGTACATATATCTCAAACTTTAAAAGTAAAAAAAACCAGGCAATGTCAGTCGCACTTTTTCACTCATTGTTTGTGCTGAACCATTCTCGCACATCCTGAAATAATGCTAAGCGCTGTTAACGTTCCCATTGTCATAATCAGACTGGTTCTCAATCCCGTATTCAGAAAACTGTTTTTCAATATACGCAATTTCATCCTCGTTGCAATATTCGTCTTCCGAACCGAAATCCTCATTATCGATTGTGCGGTTCATAGGCATCATGAAGCCATCACAATGTCGTTGTTCGTTTTGGCTTGTGCCTATATCAGAAACGTCGCGATAATTGACAAGCCCATCACCAATACCAACGCCACTAAGTTCATTTAACTCTGTTTTCTGATTAATTCCAACACTTTGATTATCTATCCAA
>JASANG010003587.1:0-19978 GCA_030248215.1 Enoplolaimus lenunculus
GAAAAAGATCATATTAATTGCGATAAATTCCTGGAACAAGTTGGTTTTAGATTTATTAAAGGTATCAAAACTTTAGAGCGTTGTCTATGCCCACATTAGCTTTTTGGTTTCTTTGTATGGCATTAGTTGCTTTCAAAAAGTCACTTCCACTTGGTTTACACGTGATATTGTGGAAGAAGCATTTGAAATTGAACGCTGTTTAACAAAGAACTAATTTACCGTTTTGTAGAAGTACGAATCTTTAACGGACATCCACCGTGGCTATTTTGCGGTACTTCACAAACAATGTACGTTTATCTGTAGAGTGTTTTGTTACGATATGTTAGGCTTATTTTGTCTCTTGAACCAGGTTTCAACAAAGGTTTGGATTCGGATTAGGAAACATTTTGTGATCGGATCCAGTTTCAGTTGTGAAAAAGCCGAATTTAATTAGCCGAGTGCAACAATGTTCCGCAATATGTTTTTCAATTTTAAACAATAAAAATTTCAAATAACTTATGTTAAATTAATAAAAAAAATTTGTTCCAGGTCACAAATCTCATAACTGAAGTCGGGCACGAAATTTGTTAGCGTTTAAAGTTATGTGGCTGGCATTGCGTTGATATTCTGAATCAAATAACCGAAATTTGCAACATACATGATTCGGATTTTGCAAATTAGCAATAGATTCGGATTCGGTCAAGTTGTGGATTCAATTCCACCTGTTCTGAACGATTATTATTTATAGATATTTCAACGTAGTCGTATGCGGTTTATGGAAATTCCACAGTTGCTACATCCTTTGTTGTTACCACCGGATCATATAGCAATACATCACGTGATTACGTTAGTTTTTTGTGATTTATTCTTTATGAAATAGTTAATATGGCGTTATTAGTTTAAAGTAAAGTACGTACCTCGGTATTAAACTATGTAAGCATTAAGATATAACAAAGTATTATTTTAGTTTAAACTCTTAATATCCGGCGCGCCCTGATGTATTAGTTGCTGATATTAGAGAAAACCAGCGCTGGCTGACTTAGTATTTAAATTTACATGTTCTCACTATAATTTTAGTTGTGAAGGCAACGATCCGAAGAAAACACAGTATTACGACATTGAAGTGGAAATTGTGAGTTCTAATTATAACTCAGTAAGATCGGCTTGAAAATATTGGCCAACGTTTTGAAGTCCGAAAGGCTTTTTGAAAACAATGTCAGTATGTTTTAATATTTTAATTTGTTACCTAAGTTTAGGTTATAAGTTACTTCTTTGTGTTATAGGATGATCCTTTGAAAATACAGCTTTCGTCGTTCCTGGCAGGACAACAGAACCAGCAAGATATCGCGAGTCTTGATACCAGGGTTAGTAAAACGTCGTTTTTGAGAAGTTGTAAGTGTATTAAAGTTGAGCGAGAAGCCTGTCTAAAATATAAATTGAAATTAAACAGTAGTTTCTAATTCATTTAGTTAATTTAGAGTTATTGAAGGTGTTTGTGTTGGAATTTTTATTTTACGACTACTTTACAGTGATGGACGGTCTCGGTTGAAAACTGAAACCGAGATCTGACTACCGAGACCTGCCAAATTGAAAAAATTAAAATTTTCAAAATAACGTATTTTTATTAATGCGTTTTTCGTAGTTTTTTTGCTTTTCGTTGCTTTGTTGTGTTTTGTTCAGAATATCTGCTCGTAATTATTGCGTAACTAATGACATTTCGTAATTTCGCAGAGAAAATTTATTTGTCAGCCATCACTTCAGCTGTACAGTCGTACTGTTGCTGAATTCTCAACTTCTGATCTCGGTTCCAAACCTCTGAGACATACAAAAGCGCCACCGAGACCTGCCAAATATCGAGGCTTTCTGACACCGAGCCGAGGCTCCCATCCCTGCTACATTGGCCGGGTTTTATAATTTCAGATTCATGAAACTGTTGATCAAATACAAACGTTGAAAACTCAGCGCGAATTCTATCTTGGATTCGCACAAGATCCTCGTGATTTCTTGCATAAATGGTTGATGTCTCAGTCAAAGGATTTAAAGGTTTGACTTCACAGATATCACACAGCAGGGTGCAAACAATGCATTGACTATGGCTAGGATTTTAATTCAAAACAACATCCTATTCTGATATAATATAGTTTTTCTTTGCATCCTACTTAAAATTAGCCTTTTTGAGGTATTATTTCTGTTCTTTTATAGCAGGAGATGCTGATGAAATGTTGCACCCTGTTTGGATCGGGTGTTGTGCTTTAATATTTTCGCGACTTAGTTTCTAATAAAAGTTCCTGTCAGCATTAGGAATAAACAAACTGGCTTTTTATACCGTATTAAGTCTAGCGGTGCTACCGTGTGAAACATAGTCACACAAGGACTTAATGCCCAATATCATTCCTATAAAACATTGTCCTCAGTAACTCATAATGTTGTATTATTGTTATTATTTTCATTATTATTGTTATTATTATTACTATTATTATTTAGACAATTACAAACGTTGTGTCACAACCAGAAGAAGAAAGAAGATCTCATTTCTATGAACAGCCGTGGGTCACAGAAGCAGCAAGCAGATATTTGTATAGCAAGGTTAGTTAATTTTTCGTTTATTTTTTATTGTAAGATATGGATCGGAGTAAGATTTGTTTGAAAAATGCTATGTGGACAACGCTGAGTGACAAAGACGAATCGCGAAAAAAGTTTGCGGGAATATTAGTAAACTTTGATTTTGATTTCTTAGCATTCGGGAAATTTTTTTTGTTTAGGTCCAAAATCGACGCGCAGAACTTGATCAAATGTTGAGCATTCGAAACAATTAAATATATCTGTTTGTTTCAAATTTTGAGGTGTTAATGATAATGTGGCGATGGATGGCTGTTAGGGTTGCCCCAAAAAGCCGAAATTTTGGGTAATTCTTTCGTGAAAATTGTTACAAAACTAAAAAGAAACGCGCTAAACATAAATTTTTCAAAATTCGTGCCACACGAAGAGTATAGCGCCACACTTAGAATCTTCAATTATGGCGAGCAAGGTTGGAACAGCAGGACGAACGATTCGTTTTTGGGAAAGACCGCAGGTGGTGTTTAGAATTAAAGTTTAGACGGATTTCAGTATGCACGGTTTTGTTTTTATCATAATGGTGTTTAATAAATATAAAAATTTCTTTCTTTAAATCGATGCTGCATGTTTGTTCTGTGTGACTGTCAGTAAATATTTGAAGTGTTGAATGTAGAGCTGTAAAGAATAGTTATAGTTTGGATAGGCTATTTTATTAGTGGGGCGGCTGTGTTAGGATTTCTGTCACATGTTACATTATATTAAATTTTTGGGTGGCGCCCTCTTAGGTGCGGTTGAAAATGGAAGATCATAGTCGCCGTAGTTCGCCCTAGAACACATCTCGGGTGTCATGCGCGAAGTCTTTTAGCCTTGTTTCGCGTTTCAATCTGGCTCAGGTAAAATCTTCCATGACGAGTGGATGTTTGCGAGAAAAATTTAATTCAGCTTTCTTATTGCGTGTATTTTCATGAATGTCTTGAACAGGGTATGCGCACATAACTCTGTTAACGGTCTATGCCTGTTTTTGTGGGGCCTGTATAGCTGAGCGCTATAGCACTGCGTGGAAAACCAGGAAAAACGTTTGGCTCCGATAGAGTTTTGCCGAAGTTCCGTTAGAATCATTTTGGTAGTGAAATTGTGAGTTTTGGTGAAACTGGAGCAACTTTGTAATGTATTTTATAGATTTCTCAAAAAAAGTATAACGCTTTTGGTCACTGTTTGTGGATTATTGTTGAAATTAGCGAATTCAACAACATTTTTACACAATCTGCTTTAATAAGCATCCGACTTCGGCAAAATTTGTTGACCGCCTCTGTTTTATTTCGTTGGACCCTGGTGGATCTTCGGTAAAACTTGTTTTTAGTTTTTCCGTGGTTTGCGTCAATTAAACCACGTTCTACTTTTGAATCTTATTTATACTCATCAATATCGACACGTTGGACTGCTATTAAACAGCGTTGCGGAACGTGGGTGCCAGCGATAACCTTTAATTATATTTTTCTAGTGATGTCGACTAATATCACAGACATATACCCTTGATTCCGGGTGTTTAGCATAATTCTGTAATTCCGAAAAGACTAAAAAAAATCGCAATTGGGCCGGAGGTCTGCCTCTGGGTCCAGCATAAAATTGTACTTCCGTGGGTGATATCGGTGAATTATTATTATTTTCTTGATCATCATCGTCATTAGGGTACAACCGGACGTCTGCCTCCGGCTCCGGCAGAAAATCGGCCTCCGGCTCCAGCAGAATTTTTGCCGGAGGTTCCTGCAATTTCGGTAGTAACATTTTGCATAATTTTCGCAAAATTTCTGTTTAGCGCGTTTCGTTCCTACTTTTGTCACAATTTTCAGGAAAGAATTTCCGAAATGTCGCAGCCAATTAGCGTAAAATCAAACAACTTAACAGCATATTGTAAATATTGGCTAAAATTAATATAACTATTTAACCATCATTTTTGCTACGCAATTTCGCCTCACCGCCGGTTCCGGCAAGTTTCGCTGACTTCCGGCTCCGGTATTGTTCATCTCCGGTTACACCCTGATACATTGCATTATGTTAATCCAAATTTTAATATGTTTTCAACTCCACCACTGAAGTGTTACATATATACATCGATGTATGTAATAAATTTTATTTTTTTTACTCAAAATGCTTTCTCTGTTGTTTTGTATGTGACGAGAGAGAGCGAAAGAGTTTAAAACTGTACGCCGTACATCATTTTATAAATGAAATTCTGCATTTATTTTTTTTTTGTGTATTGTTAAAATTTTACAATTTTCTCGATTTAAACCCTTTCTGTGTCTGTCCCCGGTCACCTTTAGCGTGGGCCTGTTGGTATGTTTTTAATACGGCGCCCTCGATTTGAAACCCATTTTGCGGTATAATTATACATGTAGAAACCAGAAACCTTTAGGTTTTTTACTTTTAACGGTTGAAGGGGTTTAGGCATAGGCTTTAGGCTTACACTTTAATAGGCGTAGCCTCGAGATTATACATTTGGAATTGACATTTATGGACACTATTAGGGTTTAGGGACTCTATCCGCTTACGGACTCTTATTAGGAATACGGATTCCTATTGATTTGGACTCAAAATGGGGACCCCCTCTTTTTACTCCCCTCGTATTCGGGTCAATACAGTAGGTTTAGGATTGGGTGGCCAATGTAGAGTATTAAGGCTAAACGTAAACATATGGATAAGCCTAATCCTGTGCCTATGCAAAGAATTAAAAGCTTAAGCTCAATCAATTGCAGTCCCGCAGACAATACGGACCGCCATTGATCTATACATGGGTCGGAGTTTTTTGGTTTGTGGCCCGGACGATTATGTCTTAGGGTCGCTTTCAGTTAAAATCTAAACCATTTTTGTGAACAAGCTTAGTATAAAACCAACGAATTGATTTTAACCAATTAAAA
Organism: Enoplolaimus lenunculus; assembly: GCA_030248215.1. NCBI lineage: Eukaryota > Metazoa > Nematoda > Enoplea > Enoplida > Thoracostomopsidae > Enoplolaimus > Enoplolaimus lenunculus. Next base: position 5,451 of record JASANG010003587.1, read on the forward strand.
AGTTGTGTCATATTTCTAGGAGCCCATGTATAGAACAGGGCCGGAACAGTGGTATAAACATATTCCTAAGCCTAAGCGTATGGATGAGCCTATTTCTAGACCTAAGCCTAAACCTAAGCTTAAGCAAGCAAAAAAATAGTCTAAAGGTTAAACTGACTCTATTATAGCCCCTCCGGAAAACGATCCGGCCCTGTTCTATACATGGGCCTTTCCAGTGATTTCGGAACATTTATATCTATGCTATACACGTCTCTTGTACATAAATTTACGCGATAAGCCGACGCCCAAAGCTCAAACCAAGCCTAAACCTTAGCGATTGGCCTAAGTCCAAACTGAGGTAATGCCAAAATTTGATAATTTCGGAAATTGCGAGAAAACTGTATAGCACTCAATTTTGTTTTATATTCAACCCTTCATAAACATTTTATAGATGGGCACCAGATATCCAGGTATGAAAAATAACCGGAAGAAAAAATATATATCCGGATAAATATCCGTGCAATTTGTTGGCCCATGTTACTTTAAGGGGCGTCCAGGTTCCTGGTGGGTCTATAAAAGAGTTGGTTTAGATTCTAGATTACATTTTTTTTGCTTAGACTTAGGCTTAGGCTTAGGCTTAGGAATTCATTTTTGCAACGCTTAGGCTTAGGCTTAGGAACACATTTTTGCAACGCTTAGGCTTAGGCTTAGGAACACATTTTTGCAACGCTTAGGATTAGGCTTAGGAACCGATTCGTGGCGTAGCCATATCTGTCGGAGAACTTAAGAGGGAAAACCAATTATATTCGCAATACTTCGGAGAAACGGGTCGTCCCGACCGTGCAGTTCTGACATGGCGGTCCCACCGAGATGGGCGCTGTAAATTGCAGGCCCATGGATTCGCTGAAGTTTGGATTCGCGGTCCGGGGCGACCGCCTGAAGAAGAGGGAACGTGAGTATGCGCGGTATAGTTTGTGTATGAGCAGAGTGTGTAATGTTAAAACGCTTACATACTTGTGCACATATACCACCAGAGGAAATTATAATATCGGCCGCGTGATGTAATAGCGCGCTTGACTCGCGAATGAGAGGTCCGAGGTTTGATTCCCGGCGTGGCCATATGTTTCGGACAAGTTTAGGGGAAAAACCATGTGTATTCGCAGTACTTCAAAGAAAGGGGTCGTCCCGACCGTGCAGTTCTGACAGGGAGTAGGAAGTGTTAACCAGAGGGGCGTATACAATGGTTGACAGCGAAAAATATCGTTATGATTTTAAGCTTTAATAATAGTATTGATATTAAAAATTTGTCAAAATGTGTGAAAAGATTAAAGACTGTATGATGCATTCGTGGTATATGATTACTGAGTAAGTTTAAATGCAATGCAATTTACTACATATGTATGTATACTTGTTTTAAGCAAGAGTGCATAATACAAGAGTGTGCAACTTCTGTGGTTCCGCATGGTACAAAATGTACCACCGGGTGTTGCGTTTTTGGCCGTCCCGATTATTTAGAGGGGGTCGGTGTCACATGCAACACCCGTAAATTAAACTATAAGCGTAACATTTTGGGGCCGAATACATACAGTTCCATGGTTCACACAGGATGCTGCCTCCCTCTTAATAAGGGGGTGTAGGCCAAAAACGCAACGAGTGCCCCACGTACAGTCTTTCTTACAAATAATGTATCCATTTGCACACTCTTGTTAAAGTATGTATCATCCACTCTTGCTATAAGTATAATATAAATTTCTATTTACGTTAAAGAACGAAGATGCTTCAAACCTTCAAACACTTAGTCAATTAAAGTATAAAGCCCTATTCACACGTGCAAGTTTTTGCTGTGAGAACTTGTAGCTGCAAATTGCATGCATAAATGGCATTTTTTATCAGTCATTGAGAAAGCGCCTGCAATAAATTCAGTGAACTTACATGGTTGTTCACACACACATGTGAACTAAATTTCTAGCTTTGATTTTTAATGAATGATTTGCAGGTGCAAGTTTTTCGAACGGTATTTTGGACAAAACTTGTAAGTGCAAGTTGTTGCAAGATCTCGCATCAAAAACTTGCACGTGTGAATAGTGCTTTATACTTGGAACGTTTGCCATTCAGATCAAAGTTTAGCATCGGCCCGAAAAATATTAACGTGTCAGAAATTAAATTTTATAGTTGTTTTGTATTGTTTTCTCAAAATAAAAAGAATAAATTATTTCCGAGACGAAACAATAAAAACATAAATATTGAAATTTTCGTTTACTAATTATTTGACGGCATCGTTCGGCACCGTAGGCCGCCGCACCAGTCCGCTGTTTAGGTAAAAAAAAGTCGTAAACGCGCACTAGCGGATCTAGAAAGAGGGGCGGGGGGGCGTTCGTTCCCCCTCCTCGTCAGTAATTTTTTTGCGATAAAATGGTAATGTCCCTTCTACAATTTTTCGCCCTCAGAACAATTTTTTGGTTATAAAATGATAAGGTCGCTACCTTACAATTTTGGCGTTGAATAACATTTGTCAGCCCGCCCCGCCCCCCGTCAACAATTTTTTGGATCTGCCTTTGTAAACGCGAGCGGCGTCATATGATCTTTTTGTGGCATTTCCAGCAGTTTCACAGATGTCACAACGCGAAATGCAACTGTTATGCGCAGTACATCACGTGAAGCAATCATTTCGAATATGAATGGCTCCGCTTTGTCGTTCGATAACCCCTCGGCTGAAAATTCGATATTCTGTCACTCAACTATGCCTGTCTGCTCTCAGCCCCGATCAGACTTGAAGGAACCCCGCAGTCGAGACTTTGAGACATGGCTGGTGCTTTCCCAAGACGTCGCTGATCTGAAATCGTTACTGCTCGAGCTTAGAAATGCGCTTCAAGATGAAGTAAGGGGAAGGTGGGCATAGAAATAGGAGCAAATACCGCGTGTGATTCTGTGGTGGTAAAAGTTTGGCGCAATGTATACGACAAGGCCGTAACAGTAGTATAAGCATATTCGTAAGCCGAAGCCTAGGCAAAAAATATTATAATGTTGAAAGGCGATTGTTTGATATGAGCTTACAGACAATACTGTTGTAGCTAAAACAGATGCTGGTAGTTGATAAAGAAAGATTTACTGATAAACAGTCATAATATTCAAAACAGTATCTCCCCGGCTAGAAATTCGGCTTACGCCCAAAATTACCCTGACACACCGATGTTTCTGGCGGGTCTGTAAAAGAGTAGGGGTTACATTCTAGACATTTTTCCCTTAGGCTTAGGCTTAGGCTTAGGAATACGCTTTTGCAACGCTTGGACTTACGCTTAGGCTTAGGAATACGCTTAATCTACTGTTCCGGCCCGAAAAGTAACATTGGCCGACCCAGCTGGCCCTAAAGAAATTATGAATTGGCCGTTGAATATAATTCTGACCCTAAGCCGAAGCAAAATCTATTAGAATGCTGTAGATTTAAAAAAAGTTTATTAAAATAACACTAAATAAATTCTACTAGTCAACACAGTTACATAATTTGCAACCCTAAATATATTTTTCTCGAAATAACTTCACTTCTGCCAGAAACCTGCGCAATAGGCTTTGTTACATTTGGATTGACTTCAGATAAGTTCTTACAACATCATAAAATTATTGGCTTTCAAACCGTATATATGTATTCTAGTTTGCATGCAACAACAGCTGGAACTCTGTCCAAAATACGTATGTATGGCGTTTCAGCTTTAATAATATAGATATTTAATTTCAAGCTTTAATGTAAAATATTTCTAGAATTCTCAAGTACCACCACATTACGCTGACTGTTTCGATTCGAATCTCGGTGCAAATCACGTGAACGGTTCGTACAGCAGGCAACAGTTAATGGAAATTAATCGGAGATTAGCAAATGTAAGAAACCATTTTGGACTAAAAAACGGGGGAAAATGAGACCTACTTTTATGCTAGGATTCGAACTCCAGTACTGGAGTGGGAGGCGTATACCATCACCACTCAGCTATAGGAGCTTGACGCTCGAGCTCGAGGGGGCTCTCACGTCTTGTGGTGATTTAGTACTATGTATACGTGTTGCAATTGTTAAACACGGTGCGATATATACTATTTAACGTATATACACTGCGCTGTGTTGCCTATAGGCAACTCAATGTGAGAAGGGGTTAAATCTCGACAAGATGTAAGAGCCTCCTCGGTCTCCGGCGTCAAGTTCATAGCTGAGTGGTAATGGTAAACGTCTGGTCCTGCAGTCTCTAAAGTTGGAAGCCTATAGCACATGAGTAGGTCTCAGATGAAATAAATATTCTATGAGGGCCCTTGTTACTTTAAGGAGAGTCCAGGTTTCTGGTGGGTCTATAAAAGAGTAGGTTTAGATTCTAGATTACATTTTTTGCTTTGGTTTAGGCTTAGGCTTAGGAATTCATTTTTGCAACGCTTAGGATTAGGCTTAGGAATGCGCTTAACCTACGCCCCTTGAAGTAACATTGGCCTGAAAAAGAGTTACTTAAGGGGAAACTTTTCAATTACTATTTTAAAAAATTTTGTATATAATTAATAATTTTTGGAAGGATTGTTGTGGTAGAATTTTTTGCAACGTTGTTTGTATATATTGAATTCTTCGTTAATTTCAGGAAAATGCTCAACTCAGGCTTAAACTCGACGCGTTACAGAAACGCTCTGCTGAAACAGACAGGACGTCGTCAAACGCAGAGCGGTCCTCGGTTCAATCCTAGTCAGATTAATTTATATGTTTTTTAATTATTAATTATTATTATTATTAATGTTTTGTTGTACAGTAAATTTTATATTTTTAGTTGCTGTAATGTTTAACTGCTATCCAGGGGAAGTACGTTCTCCCACGAGACAGTTCGAAGAGGCTAAGTATTTGTGTTGCGATTAATATTTTCTGTCGAATTTAATGCCATTCAATCCCATTGGGTACCATCCACTAAGTTATACGGAGTTCGCTCTTCTGATTCTCTTCCACATTCGTTTTTTTCCTCCTTAAGGTATACGATTCTTTCCTCCCCCCCCTGCGGTGGGCCAATATAACTTTAAGTGGAGTAACAGTAGATTAAGCGTATTTCTAAACCAAAGCGTTGCAAAAATGTGTTCCTCCGTGATAGAAATAGCGGAAATTCTATTATTTTTACGCTCAATGTTAGTTACAAAATGATATGCGTGTCTCGCAGTTTTTCATTTACTGATATGCTGCAATTGTTCGAAAAGAGCATATTTCGGAGAGAGTCAATTTGACTCACCATTTTATGCAGTGTATCATTGAATACATGTGCTCCGCAATGTGAAAATACGACTACAGTTGAGTTTAAAAGCTAAAGTTTAACACGCCGTATAACAAATAGTTCATTTATTTATAACAAATATATTATATAAAAGTCTACTATAAATTGTTAAAATAACAGTAAAACAACACTGTAAATTCCAGTGAGTTGGTTTTAACTCAAATAAAATAAGTTGAATTCACTCAGAAGTCTGAGCTCTGAATTAGGTCTTTCAGAACTCAGAATGCTGAATTTATTGAACTCATTCTGAGTTAAATAATCAACTCACCCGGAATGAATCAGCTCAGAGTGAGTTGATATCTTCTGTTTATTAACTCAGAAATAACCAGAAATAAATTCTCTCACTGAGTTGATTAATCAACTCATTGGATTTTACAGTGAAATGCCTCAAACATACAATCGAATCTGATTTATGGAATATTTCTTCTCGATACTAGCGACTAAAGAAATATTTATTGAGAATTCATATTTTTCTTTTTAAAAATACCAATTCGCCAAGTTGAAGTTGACATACATTAGTCTTGTCACAGCTCAGAACATTACACTGTAAATTTCAGTGAGTTGATTTTAACTCAGAATGAATTAAAATCACTCAGTCTGAGATAATACTATCAGAACTCAGAATTTTGAGTTTATTCAATTCATTCTGAGTTAATTAATCAACTCACCCAGAGTTAACTCGACTCAGAGTAAGAATCAACTAAACTCGCACTTAATACTTACCGATATTAATTCAGAAATAGCTAACTCGGTAGCTGAATTAATTAATCAACTCATTGCAATTTACAGTGCATTAATATGGTAGAATATTGGCAAAACACAACCTCGTGGTCGCCTTATATTATTTAATCAGGGTTCTAACGATCAAAACATCAACGTTGCAAATTGAGTTGATTAATCGCCTCTGAAGGAGAATTAGCCATTTCTGGTTATTTCTGAGTTAATAACAATAAATATTAAATCACTCTGAGCTGATTTAATTCCGAGCCAATTGTTTAATTAACGCAGAATAAGCTTAATCAATTCAGACTTTTAAGTTCTCAAAGACCCAATTCAAAGCTCAGACTTCTGAGTGGATTCAACTCATTCTGAATTAAAATCAACTCACTGGACGTTACAGTGCATACTCAATAATTTGTAATTTGTTCTATCTGTCGCTAAGGCCCATGTATAGAACAGGGCCGGATCGTTTTCCGGAGGGGCTATAATAGAGTCAGTTTATGCTTGAGGCTAATTTTTTTGATTAAGCTTTAGGCTTAGTCTTAGGCTTACGCTTAGGCTTAGGCTTAGGAATAGGCTCATCCATACGCTTACACGTGGGCTTAAGCTTAGGAATATGCTTGTACTACTGTTCCGACCCTGTTGTATACATGGGCCGTCGCTAAAATGGCAAATTATTGGATCCCTTATAGAAAACTGATAAACTATCAACGATGATTCAAAGCTGGGTCGTTGTGACGCAGCAATAAATACCGACTACATATAGCGACACCGTGGCTTTTCGTCCTATAAACCCACCCCCCTGTGTAAGCTTCTGGCGACAGTTTTCCCTTCGACAGGATGCCAGCTCGATTCAGTCCCCAAAAACCACCGTCAACAGAGTTTGCTAAAAACTAACACCCCGCAGCAAAACGGTAACCCAAAACCCATACAACAAATATCACAACACTCGCCCACGCGTGGGTCAGTCTCGCTTTTGTCGACCCAGAGGCTCTTGGCCAATCCCTTGCATCGATATCCTTTCGGTTGCATCGATCCCCCCAGCAAATGCAAAATTCATGTCTTCCAGTTGCGGGTTGGTGTGTTCGTCGTGTAAAATCAATGATACACTTGTCAGCGTTGAACAGTTCACTGCAGTTGCCGCAAAAGTCGCGTTTAGGTATTGAGGCCGGAACCGGATACCCAAACAGATCTTCCCAGCATCCGCGGTATGTAACTTCGGCAGCGAAACCTTCTGAAATAAATAAGTCAAATTTCTGGTTCATTCTTTCTGAAATAAATAAGCCAAATTTCTGGTTCATACTATGCTGAAGGCGTTGAAATGTAACCAGCAGGATAATGCGCTCAAATAGAAAATTTAGGATTTCTGTAGCCCAACAAGGTATAATTTGATCCTAAATTGATGTAGAAATTGTCGCGAGCGAATCGAGCGAGGAACTCGAGGTAGCTCTAGTATTAAACCATTTTACAACAGTCACAAAATGTTTTTTGGTTCATGACTTGGAGTCTAGACTGTTGCAGATCCCCTGGCACCGCTCCTGACGCAGTATGCAAACCACAGTCCGTCCAGTTATGCAAATATCTTGCCATCCCACCACAGGCGGATTTAAAAATTTCTGACGAGGGGGCGGCGGGTTGGCAAAATGTTTTATGAAACGCAAAAATTGTAAGGTTGAGGGACCTTATCATTTTGTCACAAAACATTTCTGAGTATAGAAATTGTTTTTTTACAAAAAAATTTCTGAGGTGAACAATTGTAAGCTCGAGACTTTACTATTTTATCACAAAAAAATTCTGACGAGGGGGCGTACGTCCCCCCACCTCCCTTCTGGATCCGCTGGTGCATCGCAATAGTGTTTGTCAACATGATTCTTAGTCCTGACATCCTTTACCTCGGCCAAATATTGGTCCCTGAACATAAAAGCACGCAGTTGAGCATGGTATGGTTGGAAGCTGAGATACTCGTCCGGTTTGGCAGCTGTCATGGAACACGTCCGTAATATACGTCATGTACCTGGCACCCTGAAGAATTTGAGAGGCGCATGTGAAGCACCGGCGAATATCGCTTGCACCGTTGGCAGCGTCGGGTAACGGCGCCACCAATGGAGATCGGCTTGAGTCACAAATTGGTCCTAAAACCAGTTTTGTCACAAATTCCAATAAGGGGCAGTGTGTCGGACACTGAAGCCAAAAACACTTCAGGGTTCACACAATGGAGCTAAAAACTTCAGTATCCCAGACACTGAACCCAAAGAAACTTCAGTGTTCACAATGAAGCTAAAAACTTCAGTATCCCGGGCAGTGAAGCCAAAAAATCTTCCGTGTTCACAGAATGAAGCTAAAAACTTCAGTATCCCGGGAATTGAAGCCAAAATAGCTTCCGTGTTCACACAATGAAGCTAAAAACTTCAGTATCCTGGACACTGAAGCCAAAGAAACTTCAGTGCTCACAATGAAGCTAAAAACTTCAGTATCCCGGGCACTGAAGCCAAAAAAGCTTCAGTGTCCGCGACACTACGCAATCAAAAGTAACCTGATGTACGCATGATATTGTGCAAGTTGCATCAGTGGTAAACAATTTTATATCCCACTTGTCCGACAGACAAATTTCTGACCCAAATGCGAGAACTTCCAAGTGTTCGAGATTAAGCCCATTTAATCAAACACTAAAATTTGTACTGAAAACGGTTCAAATATTTGAATTCTTAATTTTTTTAACTTTCATGCCATTTATGAGGAAAATATGTTGCAAGCCCTAGCGGATCCAGAGACGGAGGGCGGGATGGCGCACGCTCCCGTCAAAATTTTTTATCATAAAATGGTAAGGTCGTTATCTTACAAATTTCCCCCTCAAAAAGTTTTATGTAAAAATACAATTTTTTACCGTCGGAAGTTTTTTGTGATTAATCATGACAATTTTTCCCTAGGAAAATTTTTCGTGATAAAATGATAATGTCTCCCCCCCCATGTCAGAAATTTTCGAATCCGTTTATGGTTGCCTGGTAATTGGTTTTCATTTCAGCACTAATTATTTTCCATACCATATGCGAAATCGAATATCGTCACCTATCGAGTCTCGACTATATATGTCGTAGCCCAAGTCGTAATTTAGCCCAATTCCGAATTCGGCTAGTCCACGGCGCAATTACGACTTCGGCTGGCCTACGGCGTAATTCTTTCTATGCGACATGTGCACGCCTTGTGATTAGTTATCATCCTTAATGTCTTACTAAAGGACGATTGGCTGACGCCAATACTCTGTTCTGATTGGCTTAGTAATCGCCATCTGTCTGTTGCTTTAAAACAGTTTGTTTTACTGAGCAAAGTGTAATCAAGCAGGATAACGACTATCAAGTAAAACCAATCAGAAAACACACAGCATTATTAGACATAATTCCGCCTTGGCTAGCCCAAGTCGTAATTCCGCTTTGGACTAGCCCGATTGATAATTGGGCTGAATTACGACTTGGATTACGAGACGAGATATTATATACCAATCCTATCATAATTTACCTATCATTGAAATAATTGCATACCACCATATATTCAGTGATAATTTGCAATAACCTGGAGATTCTTGCGTTGCAATTACAAAATTGTTGCACAACTTCATCGAGTTCCGACGTTTACTATGCGGCAGCGATGCCTTTGAAGTGCATATTTCATATAATATCACAGAAATGCAGTATTATATTCTACATACTGAATATTGTTCCGTGGGATTAATTTGCAGTAATAATTAGCAACAACCGCTGTGTATTTACCTGAACAAATTATATTTTGTTATAAATTAAACACTTAGAGTTCAGTTCAGAAAATGTCCCAATTTTACTGTCGATTTGAGCTAAAAGTTAGAATTATAGGTGTTGATCTTCGTGGCCAATCTTACCGCAAGAGGCGTAACAGTAGATTAAGCGTATTCCTAAGCCTAAGCATAAGCCTAAACGTTTCAAAAATGAGTTCCTAAGCCTAAGCCTAAACGTTTCAAAAATGAGTTCCTAAGCCTAAGCCTAAACGTTGCAAAAATGAGTTCCTAAGCCTAAGCCCAAGACTACGCGTTGCAAAGATGAGTTCCTAAGCCTAAGCCTAAGCAAAAAAATGTAATTTAGAATCTAAACGCACTCTTTTATAGAACCACCAGAAACCTGGACGCCCCTTAAAGTAACATGGGCCATCTTCGTCTATATTCTTAATTTGGACCTACGCTCGTGCTGTTAGTCGGTCAGAACCGTTGTAAAAACATATTGCTGTAGGTACTGTTGCCTGTTCAATAATACCCAATGAAACATTCTTCACGGTTTAGCCTTGCTATACTAAAAACCAACAATAGCTATTTTGTAGTTTGCCAGATTCAAGTAACGTCACTGAAAGTGGAGGTATTCATACAGGATTATGCTTAGATTTATTTATTCGCTATTTAGGACACTGTTGGGCGACAAGTTATCGGTCGACGAAATGCAGGAACCGGAATTTTTACGTTTTGTTGCAAATTATTCATAATAGTTTAAGCGAAAAAATTTCAAGTTACTATTTATAACCCCTTCTTCAATTGAGTTGCCTACGGGCAACGCAGCACAGTATATATACGTTAAATAATATATATCACAACCGTGTTGAACAATTGCAACACGTATACATAATACTAAATCACCACAAGACATGAGAGCCCCCTCGGGCTCGAGCGTCAAGCTCCTATAGCTGAGTGGCGATGGTATACGCCTCCCACCCCAGTCACTGGAGTTCGAATCCTAGCATAAAAGTAGGTCTCCGGGAAATAGAAAATATTCATGTGATAAAGGGTTAAATACTGTAATCTTTGTCATTAAAATTTGTTAGTTCGAAATCAGTGTTTTTGCAATTAGTTCAATTTTGTTAATTGATTGTCTGACGTGTTTTATATATACATATATAAAATAAATAAATATACATGTATATATTTATATATGTATATAAGTATATATAGATATATCTGTATATCATACTCAAGTTTCGAGTGGCGTAAAATGTCAAACCTCTGGCAATAAAACACAAAGTAGCGAACCAAAATTTTCCTACCACCAGACAATCTGACATTAAAATAAATCACGCAGAAATTTGCCATAAAACGCTAAAAACTATGCGAACACAACGTTTGGTATTGCCATATTTAGCATACCTATGAGATGCTACGCTCACTCTCCTGTTGAGAAACATTGGCAGATTCCACCCTGCCACCCCACCCCCAGTCCGTCGTTTACCCCTTAATCGCAAAAATCACTGAGAGTCGCTCAGATTTTTGCTTTATTCCGTGCCAAGATAACTTGTGATCCGCCAACATCGTCAGCTTGTCACCGATTCCCTTATAACAAAATAACTTCGCCATTCCACCCCCAGGTCCGTAGCCAGCTCACCTTGTTCGGGGAGGGAAGGCTAAATCTTTTTCAGGAGGGGCATTCATGAGTTTTCAATGACTTACAAGCAAGGTTGAAAATATTTAGGGTGGCGAAATTTTTCCACGGACGAGTGGCTAGAGAGCCCACCTGGTCCCGTCTGGCTACGGACCTGCGTCTGGCTACGGACCTGCGTACCCCCTTGCCCGCAGAACAGTAGACAATTTACCAGCATAAAGATATGATTAAAACAATGCGAATGTTGCATATCGGCACAGATAACAAGTGCCTGCCACTCTGTAGGTACCTCAACGGGGTGTAAAAAATTGCACAAGAATCAAATGCGATAACACAATTTTTGAAATGCCACAAAAATACGTCTGTGAGCGTTACCGTCACAATCAAGTAATAAATTTTAATCTTTTTTAAAAAAAGTCATAAAACGAAAAGAGGTTTAAGCTGGCGACGCACATTTTTTAACGCGTATGAGTGAAAAAATTACGCAGTTTTTTGACAAAGTTTTGTGATAAAATGGTAAGTTCCCTACCTTACAATTTTTCGTCCTCAGAAAATTGACACACTTATAGGCCTATGTAGAGAACAGGGCCGGGTCGTTTTCTGGAGGGGCTATAATAAAGTCAGGTTAAGCTTTAGACTAATTTTTTTGCTTAGGCTTAATAGGCTTCGGCTTAGGCTTAGGCTTAGGAATAGGCTTATCCATACGCTTAGGCTTAGGCTTAGGTTTAGGCTTAGGAACATGCTTATACACTGCAAAAAATGGTAAGTCAAATGGACTCTCTCCGAAATAGGCTTTTCCTGACTACACAAACTGAGTCAAAATTCGACTCCGCCACAGTCAAATTGAGTCGAATTTGACTCACCATTTTTGCAGTGTACGCATTATTAATTCAAACATCTTATGATCCGAATAACAGGGGAGAGGTAATAATAGTGCTGGGGTTTCTGTTATGAGTCCAATCTAATGCTAGCTTACATGGCTAATCCGAGTCCGTATTTGGACAAGATTCGAATATCTTTAATTATGGCGAATCCATAAATGTTAGTTACCCTAATTCGGATTCGGATACGCAGGTGCTTCCTGGATCACACTGCAAAAAATGGTAAATTGACTGTCTCCGAAATAGATTATTCTGGTCTACACAAACTGAGTCAAAATTCAACTCTGCCAGAGTCAAATTCGATTCAGTGAATCGCTCAGTGAGTCGAATTTGACTCTGGCGGAGTCGAATTTTGACTCAGTTTGTGTAGTCAGGAAAAGCCTATTTCAGAGACAGTCAATTTGACTCACCATTTTTTGCAGCGCATATTCATAGCAGTTAGATTCATTCTTAAAGCAACGTAGACTAATCATAACCAATCGCATAAGTGAAAGGTATTGAGGTTCAAATATTAATATTTGAAACAGCTTAAAAAATACAAATACTCGTCGTATAATCTTCATGAGGAGCATTCTGAGAATTCACATGGCTTACAACTGACAAACGAGCTAAAAGTTTTGGTCAAAATTGTTTCGAGGGTATACTAAACCCGTTTTGGCTATTACGGACAGCATCTGCGTTTGATCCGGCACGCCGCCGTCCGCGAAGCCAAACTTTGGTCACCAACACGGAACCTAAAACACGAAGAAAATCTGGCCATATAAACGTTAATAAAGCTGAAGCTGATATTTTGTGGTATTTTAACCGGAACACAACATTAACCGGTTTGTAAGCCACTGTAAAATACACTGAAACGTCGTGGCAAAATATTCGTTTTATGTAAGCCGATTATATATGACACAGGCCAACGATGACGGTTTGAAAATGTGAAAATAAACCCGGCTTTGTGGCAAGGGCGTCCCGATGGGACAACAAGCTTTACATTGCAATTGTCGTCTCGGGACTGTCAAGATTATTCGGTGCTTCCTCAAATACAAGTTTTACGGACGCTCTTGTTTTATGACGAGAATATAATATTTCAAGCAGAAACTGCTATGACAGCTGAAAATTTTAATTTAGAAAATTGCCAAAAAATTTGCAAAATTTCAATGAATTCGTTTTTTCGTTTACTTTTGAAAAAGAAACTAAAATTGAAAGTTGTATATTTGAAATAAATGTAGCAATCGTTAGCAACTATGGCCCATGTAAACATCAGACGCGGAACGTTTTTCTGTGGGACTGCAATAGAGTACGCTTAAGGTTTAGACACATTTTTTTGCTTGGCGTAGGCTTAGGCTTAGGAATAAGCTTATAATACTGTTCGGCCACTGTTCTTCACATTGACCCCTACTTCCAAAGATGCTTCGTGCTAATGTTTCACTAAAATATACATCCCTGAAAACCAAAATACCTCAAGGCCTCTTTGCCAATCCGCCGATTATAAACTGGTTTGAATGTGTGATAAATGAAAAACCCAATTATTTAAATATACCCATATTTGCGTTTTTCAGTCTTATCACTATTTTATCATCAACGCAATTAACATTTTATTTTTATGCTATCATTGAGGCACCCCCCATCAGCAACCAATCTCCATCGAACGACGCCCTCGAGAGGGAATCCATTGTTGAAGATACATCGAATTGAAATGGTACAAACATGGTCTCGGTTGAAAAAATCATTTCAACCCGTTTTGTATATACGGATTGAATTTTTACCCGATACTCGAGTTCGCTGAAATACAGCTTAAAACTCACTTATCCCACCGGATTTGAAATGCTGGCGGTGTGGTTGATCATAATTACTGATCAATAATGTATATTAAACCAGCCCCGAAAGGCGTTTCAAAGCAAACAAACCAAACACCCTCAATGAAACCTGTTATCTTTAGTGGAAATCTTGCAACTGACACAGGTGTGTAAGCGATGTGAGAAATTGAATAGTCCCGTACCTCAAAATTTACCACGTTTGAAGTTTGTGATACCCGCAGGGTTTGACTTGTGGTAACTCAATCACAAGACCGTTGGATCGGTATTTTCAAATGCAGGGGCGTCCGCAGAAAATTATATTTGGGAACCACCGATTTGGGGAGCCACTGCAATTGCAATCCAAGGTTGTTTACTGTTAGAAGGAGTCTATTTTTGGGGGTACCAGACCAAATTTGGAGACGGGGCCCCCCGGTGCCGCCGGTCGGGACACCCCTGCTCAATATGCGCAGCATATATCATTTCGATAGCCATATT
>JASANG010003029.1:0-19923 GCA_030248215.1 Enoplolaimus lenunculus
TATATGTCATTTAAAAATTGGGCCAATATATAGCGAAGGGCTTCCCATTTTCCAAGGTGGAAAACTTTATGATCGGAAGAGCAGCGAAGCCACTTCTGTATGACGGCTAAGAGTTTCGCAGGCTTGCTAAACAATCACATGCATAATTTTGGCTGGGAAAAGTTGAAAATTCAGATGTCTGAATATTTGCTAATTCGGTAGGGAAAGTTAGAGGTCAAGGCGAGGTTCGGAAACCAGGAAAAGTAATAAAGTGGTTGGAAAGCTACAGTTTGGGGATGGCCTGGCTCAAAAATTGAGATGTGTGGTTCGCTTCGGAAAATGGGAAAAGTGGAAAATTCATGCCTAGATATATGATTTCTTTTGGTTATTAAGGAAAGTTAGAGATGTAGTCCAGGTTCAGAAACCGAGAAAAGTGGAAAAGTGAAACGTATTGGTTTTCTCTGGGTGTGGTAGGGAAGGAACAATTTGGTGGTCTGGCTGGAAAATTGGGATGTGTGGTTCGGTGGTTCGGAAAACGGGAAAAATGAAAAATTTAAGACGTATAGGTTTTCCGTGGTTAGATAAGAAAAATCTGAAGCGTAGGTTTTGTTCGAAAAATGGGAAAAGTGGAAAATTTAAACACGTAGATTTTATTTTCTCTTGGTTGGTGTGGAAAATTTTAAGCGAAGGTACTTAAAACGTATAGGTTTTCCATGGTTAGGGAGCAAAATTCGGTAGCGTAAGATTTGTTTAGAAAATTGGAAGAGTAGAAAATTTAAACGCCTAACTTTTCCCAGCCAAAATTATGCTTGTGATTGTTCCTAAGTACCACAGTAGCGGAGCTCCTAACCGGAGTGGCTACGCTTCAAACTTCCCCTACCAAACCATGAAAATTTAGGCGTTTTAATTTTCCACTTTTCCGTTTTCCAAACAAATTTTACGCTTCAAATTTTACCCACGACACCTGAGAATATCCAGGCGTTTGAATTCCGGCAATTTTGTAGCTTTTTCGTTCCAACTACGCAAATATGGAGCGTAGATGAGGGTAACTTTTTCACTTGTAACATGAAAGGTTTTGCTTTTCTAGTGCGAAAATTTTCACCAATTTTGGGTTTATGGTTCTCAGGGGGCTGGCCCTTCTACACCCCTGCAATTTAAAGGGATATTAAGCAGAACGGGGGGCGGACGCCAACCCGAGCCCCCTGCATTAAGCATTTTATTATGGAAACCGTTAAAATGACTGAAATAGTTCTGAACAGTTTGGTGCTCAGTGCTCATCCTGCTTAGTATCATTTAAAATCGCCGGAGGAGGGTCCCACAATTTGTCTAAATAAACGTGAAAGGTTGTGGCGGGGGAGTTTTTATTGTGGAGGAAGGGCGGGCGGTATCTCAACATCCTGCTTAATATTCCTTCAAATCGCAGTGGGATCCCGCAATTTTCTTAATATACGTGAAAGATTGTGGCTGGGGGAAACTTTTCAATTTATGAGGGGAAACAGAAAAGTGCCTGAATTATACACATTTTAAACTTTCCACTTTTACCATTTTTCAAACTAAACATATGTTTCAAGTTTTCCCTACCTACCCAGAGAAAATCACAGGCGTTTAAATTTTCCATTTTTCCCGTTTTCCAAATACAATCTCTACTTTCAGACTTGCCCTAACAAACCAGGAAAAACCTATATGGTTTAATTTTCCACTTTTCCCGTTTGCCAAACAAAACCTATGGTTCAAGTTTTCCTTGTTGTTGTTGTTGTTGTTGTTGTTTATTGTTGTTGTTGTTGTTGTTGTTATTGTTGTTGTTCTTGTTGTTGTTGTTTGGCCCCGCAATCGTGGCTGATTGTTGACGGGAGTGATCCTGTCACACGCGCGGAGATATTGTATCACTGCTCGAGGGGCCGTCAAAAGCTTGTCAATCGTTGCCGCTCCGTCGAGGTATTGTTGGCGAGCGGCGTCGCCACGGGGACACATTGTCAGGACGTGTTCAACGGTGTCCTCCTCGCCACAGAAACTACAATTAGCATCGTCCGTGCTACCAATGCGATGTGCAAATGATCGCAGGATGGTGCAGTGGGCACCGGCACGGAGTTGTGATAGTATACGTCGTTCATTGCGGCTGAGACCAACTTCCGGGCGATGGCGCGGTCAGGCTGATGAGACCGCCCTGCTGGTTGCTGCTTTGATGCATTGGATATTGTTTGGGATATTTTGTTGTTGTAATAGAGTTGCTTCGTTGGAGAGTCTATCCGCAGTGTCGTTGCCAACCAGCCCAGAGTGGCCGGGGATCAACTGCACTATGATAACTTGAGCTAGATCCGACAATCTAGCTAACGTTGTCCAGAGAGAAATTTCCAGGTCGTTCGAAGCTATGCTGGACCCACCTTGGAGGCGTCTCGTTAGTGACTGAGAGTCTGTGTAGAAGGTGATGGTTCGGTTTGTGTTCACTTTTGCGAGCGCCCATTGTGCTGCCTTGAGGAGTGCTACTGCCTCTGCTCTAAAACTTGACGTGAGGCGACCCGCCGCGTATTTGAGCTCAGCGACGACCGTATGTCCACGGAATACGACCGCGCCACTACCCCCGGGGAGGTGTTGCTGTCGCTAGCGGAGCCATCTGTCCATATAGTGTAGTCTGGCTTAGAGAGCATTCATCGTTTGGAGAGCTGCTGCACGTCGAATGTCAGGAGGGTCAGAGCGGCGGCACGTATTGAGCAATTCGGCGTTAACAGTGATGCCCGTTACCACTGTCCAGGGCGCTATTTGGCTGAGTGGACGAAGATTTTCGCGTTCCAGTTCGTGGAGACTGTGCAACCCAAGCACCCGCTAGCCCAGGTCTGGCCAAGTGTCTTGAGATTTTAGATCTCGATAGGACGAGCTGGTTGCGGCATTTTTACTAGATTGTCCTCAGGTACCCCCAAACTCTCAAACTTTGACGTACGCGCATGCGGCCAAGATTTTTGATCTTTTAGCGACGGGAAGAAGGTTACATTCGTTGAGGACAAGATTTGCGGGGGAGTTTGCGCAGCAGCCAGTGATAATTCGAGCGTCGGTGTTTTGGACTTCTTGCAGACGTTTTGTTGATGCATCAGACACACTGGGCATGAACGCGGCTGCACAATACTCATCTCATCTGGCGATGTAGGCAAGGTAGACGGTTCGAAGATCTTCCTTAGACGCGCCCCAATTCGTGCCCGATAGGGCTCGTAGTACATTGTTGCGTTTCATCAGGTCGCGTTTTAGCTTGGCGATGTGTTCATTGAAGCATAGCGAACGGTCAAACATCACGCCTAGAAAGGTCGGATGCGGTTGGAATGGATTTGTTGGCCTTTGAAGCTGACGTATGGACGAACCGACGTTGCTTCTTTTGTCGACGTGGAGAACATAGCCACTTCGCACTTTCCGACGTTAACTGTCATATGCCATTTGTCTACCCATGATTCCAGGATTGCCATGCCATCTTGCAGCAGTTCTGCTGCACGCTCGACTGATGAGTGGCTGCACCACAGCGCAAGATCGTCTGCAAAGAGCGACGTCTCGATGTATTCCGGCATATCGGCCACTAGGTCATTGATGAAAATCAGAAAAGTGTAGGAGAGATTGCAGATCCTTGAGGAGTTCCGGCTCAGAACACTTTAGATCGAATTTTGACGCCTTCGAATAACACTCGCGTTCGACGGTCACATAGAAAGGACCTGATCCATCTGGCAATGCATAGTGGTATCTCGTTGTTGACAATTTTTGATAGCAGTCCCGTGTGCCAGACTGTGTCGAAACCTCTGCTACAAACAATTAGAGTTAAAATGGTCAGCGATACTTTGCGTTATACGCAGCACTTGATCTTGCGTTGAACGGAGGCGGCGTAAACCAGACTGGCTGCTGCAGAAGTTGCCGGCCGACTCGAGGCGAAACACTATCCTCTCTTTGATTATACGCTCCAAAACTTTGCCCAAACATGAAGTAAGGCAATGTGGCGGTAGGAGCCTGGTTGTTCGGGAGGCTTTCCTTTTTTCAGGATTGGGATGATGATGGTCCTTTTCCATACCGACGTGAAGTGTTACTCGGCAAAGGATTGGTTGAAGATATCGAGCAGTACATCCAGCGCCTTCTGTGGAAGTTGTTTAATCATTATATTGGACAAGCCATCGTGTTCCGGGGCCCCTGCAGGACGCAGCACATTTATCGCATACCGCAGTTCACCGGCCGTGAGTGGTAAACTTTCTGTACCACTGACGATCGGGGTTGCGGTTTTGTCGGCACGTTTTCCGCAGGTGAATGGGCAGTTCATTTTGTGCCACGTATGTTTGATGAAGTTCTCGGTGAAATGACACACTGCTGAGTACTCCTTTATGAATCAGTTTGCTTTTTCTTCTGCTGTAGTTTGTCATTTGTTGCCCAGGATAAGGGCAGCACCGGTTTTATCGGGGGACCGTCGCCCACCCATTTTCCTTATGGTTCTCCAAATCGCGCTTGGGTCTGATCTAGCATTGAGACTGTGATTTATATTATCCATTTGTGAGTTCGACACAGTTTTTATATAACCATAAAATTATCCAAGCCAATTTCGCATAAGGTTGTCTTGCCGCAATTATAAAACAAATATCATCGCGTTAATACAACAAATTAGCCGTTATTTCACATTCAACTCAACTCCAAAACAGCAAATCAATCACTGAATCGTGACACACGGTTATCAAAAATTGATTTTTTAAAAGCCAAACAACTAGTGTTGTTTAATTCGGTTTTCAGAACAGCAATTCTAATTTTTTTAATTATATTACGAAATTAAATATTAACATTTCTAAAGCAGAATATTTTGAAATTTAATCTCACATTTTCCTATCCCTCTTACAAATGATATTCACCCCCGTAGATTCAAGGAACCAAGTTGCACTTCAACAAGTCATAAATTGTAAATGAAACATTACATTTAAATAATAGTGCGATAAACACTTTGCAAACCCAAAGAATTATACAACGTTTAGAACTAACTTTTGTTCAACTTAGCTATGAATTTGTTGAAATAACCCATTACCAAGACCAGCTACTCCTTTTTCCACCAGTCCCAGTAACAAGTTAATTATACAGATCAGTCGGACTCATGTGGTTAGGGCTTAATTCACAAAAATGTGTGAGTGAGTTTTTGCAATATCGTTTAAAGTTTTATTAAATTCCGTGATAAGCCGTTCAACTTTCAATGAATTCGAAAATTTTAGACACACATTGGGCGGTGTATGCAAGATATGCAGCTCAGTATCATGCAGGTTACTGCACACAATTCGGAGCGTTTTACAATATGCGAAACTGCTCTTACTCGATTAGAATTAGCATTCAACTTTGGTTTAAAATCGTAATAACCGACAATTACCGTTTTGTTTAAACCAGGAAACGAAACTAATGTAACTATTTCAAAGATTTGACACAAATTAAAGTTTGGAAGGTAAATATATTGTGTGTTTTCTAGACTTTGATTAATACTATGGATAAATTCATCGCCCAAACATATTTGCGGAAACTGAATGGTTTCACCACGCAAATAGGTTCGTACATTTTGTAAACAAATTCCAAGCTCATTTCGAGCAGTTAGCTTAAAATTTGGAGAGTATTTCTAAACGTGATGCTTTGCATCCCCACAAATCGTCAAAAGGATTTGCTTCATAAAGCGGTATATTTTTTGTATCCAACAGTAGTTTCTTAAGTTTTGTACATTGAGAAAACTTAAGAAATAATGCCATTAACATGCATGGCACTTTTAGCTTATTCCATAATTCAATAAATTTTTCATTATTTTTTAAACATTTACCTCCAGCCCTCTCTGAATCAGCCGGATGCTGTGCTAATTTACAGTTCTTTAAAAGCCTTTCACATTCCAAAATTTTGTCAACCTCAAAATGAACACAAAACATTAGGGCAAATGTTATTTTTATGCACTGATATAGCTGTTCATTAGACTTGTAGGTCTGTTCTTTGAAATATATTGTGGTATCGTGAAAATTCGAAAGCCATCTATATTCATAATGTCGACTAAAGAATGCGATTCGATTGACAGTCGTCTAAAATAATTTTGAGATAGAGTTAGGACCGGTATTGAGAGACGCATTTTGCTCAAAATATCATTTCAAATTGTTTACATGAACTACAAATTTGGGACTTGGTTTTCCGAGTTTACTAATTGTATAATTAACATCAGAGTTTTGACTGCGGATCACAAATGGACCGTACCAGCGAGGACCAAATTTTGAAATTTTTGGAGGTGCTATTTTCAATAAAACTTGCTCACCTACATTAAAATAGCGCGGTTTTGTGTGCGCATCGTAATATTGTTCTTGAACTTGTTGCGCTCGTTGCATATGCTGACTGGCTTTTTGATAAATTTTTTGTAGAGATTCAACTAAATTGTGGGTATACTCCGTCACGTTTTCAAATTGTTGTGTGTACTTGTGAACAAAAATATCGGATGGCAATCTTGGCTTTCTGCCATATAACATTTCAAACGGTGAAAATCCTGTTGATTTTTGCACTGCGGTTCTGTACGCAAATAGGGCATGATCAAGAAACAAATCCCAATTTCGACCCGTCTGATGGGTGTATGCAGATAGCATTTGCACTAGTGTTTGATTGAACCTTTCTGTTAATCCGTCGGTCTGCGGGCGGTACGGAGTCGTTTGCAACTTTTTGCAACCAAATAGTTTTGTTACTTCTTTAACAACTTGTGAAGTAAAATTAGCACCCTGATCG
This sequence comes from Enoplolaimus lenunculus, assembly GCA_030248215.1. Lineage (NCBI taxonomy): Eukaryota > Metazoa > Nematoda > Enoplea > Enoplida > Thoracostomopsidae > Enoplolaimus > Enoplolaimus lenunculus. Next base: position 6,712 of record JASANG010003029.1, read on the forward strand.
GTTAACAGTTGCTCTGGACAGGAATGAATTGAAGATAAGTGGAATATTCTATCAGCAACTGTGGTTGCTTCGGTATTGGTGACCGCATACGCTTCGCACCACTTGGTAAAATAATCAGTGAAAACTGTGATAAATATTTTTTCGTACAGCTCGGGGTAGAGGACCTATGACGTCGCACCCCACACAAGCAAATGGCCTTGAGCAATGCGAATTGGTACCATTGGTGCTTTGCCATGTTTATGTTGGTCCTTACGAGTTTGACAATTTACAGGAAAGACCGTGATCCCTGATATCAACAGACATCTTTGGCCAGTAATAACGTGGAGCTATTTTTAGTAACATTTTGTCATAGCCTAGATGTCCTGCAACCGGAGCATTATGATTTTCAAATAGAACTAATTTTCTTTGCGCAACGGGGACAACGTATCGTAAATTATCTTGTCTTCCTCTGCAGAACAAGGAACCATTAGAAATAAGGAAATGTTTTAAGGGCACTTTTTCACGAAAAGCCAACTGCTTATTACCGGCTAAGTAATTCCTAACCTTAACACAAAACTGATCTCGAAGTTGTTCAGTATTCGTTAATTCTGAATTAGGGTTCGTTTCATTATGGTTGATTGCAGAACAGCATGGATTTTTACTTAAGCCGTCTGCATTTTGATTCCTCGACCCTTTTCGATATTCAATTGTGAAGTCATATTCTTGTAGCATCAAGGCCCAGCGGGTAAGACGAAGAGAAGTATCTTTCATTGACATCAACCACTTTAATGGGTTTTGATCGGTCTGAATCACAAATTTCCTGCCTAAGAGATAGTGTCGAAAATAATAAATTCCCATTTAATTGCTAAAGCTTCCCGCTCTATTGTTGAATACTTGTGTTCAGCTATATTAAGTAGTCTACTGGCATAAGCAACTGGTTGCTCGATTCCATTAACGAACTGCGACAACACGCACCCAATACCATGGTTAGAAGCGTCAGTTTGAAGCACAAACTGGCGTAGAAAACTCTTCACTCCTGTAACATCTTTCGGAGTGGGCATATCGGCAATCGCTTTGATTTTCCCAGAATCGGGTTTTACACCGTCAGCGGTAAGTAAGTCACCGATATAAGGAACTTCAAACAACCCGAAATGGCATTTCTTGCCTTTTAATTTAAGATTGGCATCTAGAATTTTACACAAAACAAGCTCAAGATTGGACTGATGTCTTTCAAATGTATCACCGAAAACAATTATATCATCAAGATAAACCAAACATGATTCACCCTGGAATGCTCGAAATGTAAGTTTCATTAACCGTTGAAAGGTAGCTGGAGCGTTGCAAAGTTCAAATGGCATGACATTAAACTGAAATAACCCTTTTTGTGTCACAAATGCAGTCTTTTCCTTATCTTCTGGCGCAACTGGGATTTGCCAGTATCCACTTAAGAGATCTAAACTACTAAAGTACTTAGCACCAGATAACTGATCTAATGTATCATCAATTCGCGGCAGCGGATAAGTATCTTTCTTCGTGACCGCATTAACTTTTCGAAAATCTATGCAATAGCGAATTGCGCCGCACTTCTTTTTGACTAGGACAACTGGCGAAGACCACGGACTAGTAGATTGTTCAATAATTCCTTGATTGAACATCTTAGTTAGTCCTCTAGATTCAATATCTTTATATGCTTCAGCCACTCTATACGGTTTTTGTTTAATGGGTTCGCTACCTTGCGTGTTTATATGGTGCTGAACAAGTGTGGTGCAACTTATATCGTCATCGTTGCTAGAAAATGCATTGTGGTATTTTTGGAGCAACGTGCAAAGATCTTGTTTTTGACAATCGGTGAGTTGCCTTTTACTCAAGTCAACACCATACGGTAAATCATGTTGCTTTTTTTGAGTTTCTGTTGTTTCTAAACAAGAAACATTAGCAGCAGATCTAACGACATTTGTAGAAATTCCTATTTCAACAGATCCAACAACACAATTCTTTGGTAATGTAATCGAATGGTTTGACAAGTTAGTCAGCATTACGGGTATAATGTTATTGACCAATTTAACAACCGCCCGAGCAATCGCAATTCTAGGATGAAACTTGGGTTCAAATAATCCTTGGGAATCAACAAATGGCGAACCAGCGATTGTTGCATCTACTATAACTTTATGGCCGCCAGGAACACGTATTCTACTTGTTAACATCACACTGTGCGTGGTTACTGTTGACACAGGTTGTAGTTCACTCATCGAGATAACCAGGTTATGTGTGGACAAAGTTTATCTCGGAAAATAAATAAGAAACTTATTTAAGAAATCTAAACCGAGTACGCAAGCAATAGGACAATCATCCATGACAACAAATTCATGTACTAACTGCATTTTATTTAACTCTAAGACGGTTCGCAAACGTCCTTTAATCAAGAATTCATGACCCATGAACGAACACAGCGAATCAGAATCTGTATTGGGGATAAAGTTATATGAGTCGTTGCCTTTGGAAAAGAAAATCGTTTCAAAAAGCTTATTGTTAACAATACTAACAGTTGCTCCAGAATCAACTAACATCTGCACAGCAATGTTGTTTATGTGTCCACTGACGTACAACAGAGAAGTTTTGGGAGCATTTTGTTGGGGTTTAGGTTTAGCGGGTTTATCATTTCTCGCGTCAGCTTCAGTACACCCCGCTACTGAAGCTGAATTAGGTTTCCCTGATTATTAGATGTAGTTGCTATTGGATTAGTGTGACACTCCTTAGCATAATGCCGAAATTTTTGACACTGAAAACATTGAATTCGAGTCTTATTCTGCTTTGTTTTATCCGTCTGTTTTTGCGTAATTCCTTTTAACTGCTGAGTGTGTTTGGAGATTTCTGTGGTTAACCGAGTGATGTTGTCATTTACTTGTTGAATGCTATGCGAAAAATTTTGCTCAAGAGTGGTGATGCGTTGTTGTAATTGTTGGTAATCACTTAATGAAACCGCTTGAGTATCTGTTTTGTCATTTTTGTCAACTGTGTTTAGCTTTGCTACATTTTCTGATAATTCCGTAATCTTACACAAAAGTAATTGCTCTGCATATGAATTTGTTGTAGTGGCCTGTGCACAACTACAAACGGTTTGTTGTGGGACTTGCAATGATAAATTTTCTATATTACTAGCCCCAAGAACTTGTCTAAGACCCTCTTCTTGACGCGCTTTTAGAAGCGCGGCATCGAATGTTTTTTCTAAACAAGGATTCATAAGCGCGCGCCTGTAAATTGGAAGCGTGTGATTGATAAAAAATATTCGCGCATAGTATTTGTGCTTGGTTTCATTTTGGTCAGGACACGCCTTTTTTATTGTTTCAAGTATCCAATGTGCAGATTCGTCTACAGTTTCATCTGCTTATTGCATTCGATGTTGCATTTGATTCCAAAGTAAATCGGATTCCACAAGTAAGGAAAATTTTTTACAAATTCATTTTTAATCTGTTCAAAATTTAAACTTGGAGCCAAATCCTGCCAGAAGTCAAGAGCCCTTGCTTCCAGAAACGCCGGAGGAACGGATATTTTCTTATTTTCATCCCATCCATTTGCTTGCGCAATGGCAGAAAATATTTGAAACCATTTCAGAATATCATCGTTCTGTTTACCGGAAAAGGTATTAGGAGTTTTCACTACTGGTTGAGGTAATATATTCGCGTTTAGTAAAGACATATTGTCAGCTGGATAATCAAAATCTGGTTTCAAGGTATTCACAGGCGAAAATTCTTCAAAAATTTTATTTAGGTTTACATTTGGAATTTGAATTTTATGTTTCGGTAATGGTTGAGTAAAGTCCGACTGAACAAGATTAGACTTCGAGGGTGTTAAATTCACAAAAAATCTTAGTTCTTGTGGTTTAATTGAAATCTACAATGTGTTTACCACAGTTACCATTCTATCACGACAAAATAATTTTCAAATGTGTGAGACAAATCAGATTGTCACCGTTTTTCCTGTTTCATACTTTTGTGCTTTTTGTCAATTTGAGTAATCGTTGCCGCGGTCAACTGATAAACTGAATTTCAACTCCAAATTGTTGTATATAACGTTCGATATCAAACGAGTATTTACTGGATTGATCTCATCCTGATCGCCAAATTGTGATTTATATTATCCATTTGTGAGTTCGACACAGTTTTTATTTCAGCATAAAATTATCCAAGCCAATTTCGCATAAAGTTGTCTTGCTGCAATTATAAAACAAGTATCATCGCGTTAATACAACAAATTAGCCGTTATTTCACATTCAACTCAACTCCAAAACAGCAAATCAATCACTGAATCGTGACACACGGTTATCAAAAAATTGATTTTTTAAAAGCCAAACAACTAGTGTTATTTAATTCGGTTTTCAGAACAGCAATTCTAATTTTTTTAATTAAATTACGAAATTAAATATTGACATTTCTAAAGCAGAATATTTTGAAATTTAATCTCACAGAGACCAGATGTGAATCGCATGCAGTGGCCTTGCTTTGCATCAGTGATCGCGTTTTGTGTTTCTCTGCATATTGTCCTCCATTAGTGAACCTTGGACCTGTCGCGTTTTACCTCTTTAGCCGCCTTGTTGCGGCGTTTAATTGCGGATTCGCAGTGTTCCTCGACCCACGGGCGTTTGTGTTGCTTTTCCCCATGGGTATGGCTGCTTTGGCTGCTTTTAGGATTATCTGTTCGAACCAGATACACCGCTTTGTGAGACTAGTCGGTTGATCATTTGACGAGATTAGACGCTCTATTTCCGATCTGAATTTGGACCAGTTGCCCTTTCTGTACGCCCATTGTCGCCGCGCTGCATTTTTGGACACACTTGGAGTGAAGTCGATTTTTATCGTGATCGGGTGATGATCCAAACACCTTGGGTCGTCATGTGTTGACCAGCTGGAGTGTCGAGCAGTTTCACCATCAGCGAACGAGACGTCCGTCGCCGTGCCAGTACCGTATGCAGCTGATGTTAGAGTTCGGTTGCTATTGTTCAAGCATTGTATTCCAGTGGCGTCGTCCCAATCGATGAGCGCTACCCCGATTTCATCGGGGTCCGAACATCTATCGTCCCAAATCGGGGCGTGACCATTGAAGTCACCTGCCACTAGCGTGTTTGGGCCCGCTGGGAAGGATAGGGCATTGAACATTTGTTGTCTGGTTTCGTTCTCAATGTTACGGATAGGCGGGACGTATATGTTTGTGACGTTTATCGACTTTTTGTGTCCGTTGTATAGCTTGACGGGGAGCGTGTCAGTTGTGACGTCGTTTTGAGCGACAAATGTGTCGTCGATCAACTCGTGGTGGGTCCCCTTTCTGATGAGCGTGGCCACTCCACTACTATTGACCCGATCGGCCACCCTACCAACTTGTCTGTCTTTGCGGTTGATGACATAACCATTAACTTTAAGCGGTTTTGATGTTGGTTGTAGGTGAGTTTCTTGCAGAAGCGCCACATCGCAGTCTTCTTCAGCTACCAGCCGTTCTAACTCGTATCCCTTGGCTTTTGTCTGCACTGCGCGGTAGTTGGGTTGTCGTCATGTGTTGTTGGTATTATATGGCTTGAATGCTGTTGGGTGTCCTGTGGTTGCGACATATAGTTGTTTGATGATCTGTTCGTGTTGATGTTGCTTGAAGAAAGCAGCCTGGGTGCTGCAATTGTGTTAGGTGTCGGTGTTGCGGCTGTGGTAAGTTGAGGTGAGGATACGAAATGAGCGTTTTCATGTGTTTTTGCCGAAGGAGATGTGTTGACCTTGGTTGATGAGAGCGGCCGCTTTGTTGAATGTCATGTTAGCACAGCGGGGGTGAAAATATTGGTTGCAGAAGGAGCAAGGAATGCTACCGAGCTTGGCGCTATAACCACGTTGTTGTTGTTGTTGTTGTTGCCGTTGACATTGTTGTTTGTTGTTGTTGTTGTTGTTGTTGTTGTCATTGTTGTTGTTGTTGTTTCCGTTGTTCTGTTGTTGTTGTTGTTGATGATGATGTTGTTGTTACTGTTTTGTTCTTATTCTTGTTGGTGTTCTTGTTGTTGTAATTACAGTAGTTGTTTCTGTCGTCCAAGTCGTGATTAGTTGTTAGTCATTGTTATACGTTTTGTTGCCATATATAATCAACGTTTTACTTCAGCGACCGAAGCAAAGTGACAATGGCGCCGAAACCAATAACCAATAAAGTGAGACTTGGGCAACGAAAGAAGCTGAGCGACCTAGACGTTCAAAGAGTGAAAAAGTTTTACAAATGCGAACGCAAATAATGCAAAAAAATTTCAATGAAAGTTTTTCGTTTGTTAACGTAAATTTGCGCAATTCATGACTTGTTTTTGGTTTTTATTGAAATTTGGCTCATGTAAAGTTCAGGAGCGGAACGTTATTCTGTGGTACCACGAGGAAATAAGCTTATAAAATTGCGTAACATGACTGATTATCAACTTTGGGCAGCGTTTTGCAACTTTTGAAAATCTGACAACAACATTGCTACTTAAATCAAAAATGAATGAAAAACATGAGCTGTAAATTTTTATAAAGGTTATGACTATTTCATTGACAGTTTGAAGCAGAAACGTAAGGTACAGAGAAACATAACATTTTAGAGATAAGTATCACAGCCGCAATGGAAATAAACTAAGTAAGCAAGCATAGCTGCACATAGTACTGGGATCTAAAACAAACTGAATGAGTTCTATACAAAATACAGGCTATTTAAACCCACAAAATTGATCAATGAATTATATATTTTCTAAAACTATCTTTGCTCCTGAGCTGGAACGGTACCCATAATACGTATGTGGGGCGCTCCAGTTTTAAGCGGGGTTTACATTATAAATAGGGTAGCTCGTGTCACGTTTGGTCATATTCTACATTTTGGGTAACGTTTTGTCTACCATGTAACCAAATATGATATTTCAAAAATAGTACTTGTCTGCTACCTCATGTATCGCTTACATTTTTGGAAAATTCAAAATTTGGCGGGAAAATTCAAATTTATACAGGAAAATTCAAATTTTGGCGAGAATATTCAAATTTTGGTGGATTGTCTTTATGACATGACTTAAACTACATAATGGAATATCATATGATACACTAAACGGTATAAAAAATATCATATAATACACCAAATCCGTCTTGCTGAGGATCATTATATATGCTGTTAATTTGGAATATCATGTAATATTCACCAATTTGTCTAGTAGTGACACGTGACATTCGAACACTTGTATGTTGATAGATTGACATCTGTATCCGGTAACCGTATCCGTAATAAACCTACCGGGGGCCGGATATTCATGATTGTCGTGCCGAATATCATTAAGTTGATGTTTACAAGCGGACCAATTTAACACCTTGCTGCGATTGAACCTACGCCCAAGTTTAGAAGCTCGCGTTTTTTAAACTGAAGTAAATTAAAACTTGAACCGGATACCGGATATTCACAGTTGTAGTGCGGAATATGATTAGACTGATCTTTACAACCGGGCCCAAATAACGGCTTGGTACAATTGCATTTCCGCGCAATTTAAGAACTCACGTTTTTCCTACTGAAGTAAAAATGAAAAATCCAAACTAACAGTTAATTTTATTTCAATAAACATGTAAGTACTTTTGTGCGAGCTCGCATTGGAAGTTGACATACACTGATTTTTATGTGATCGTAAGCACGTGTGTATAGCAGATGTGGCTGTTTGCTCAAAGTTTATATGCGAATATTCTACGCGATCAAAAACTCGCTGAAACGTCGAATTAATAGCAACACCGTCCGTCGAAGGTAACAAAACTACCACTATAACAATTTTCTATAACTGCTTTGTTTGTACGGTAATCTGAAGGAGATATAAAGCTGACATTGTGCATTGTTAGTAGCTCTGAAGCAGAACGGCACCTTGCTTCCACTGCGCCGAGAGCACGACTGCAGTTTCGGCCGTCCGTTGAAGCAATTGTCGCAGCTTCGCTCACTATAGACGACACTAGAGGCCAGTTTTGAGTCCTTCCTCAATTTAGTATACAAAAAACTAGACTAAATGAGTTATTGTCAGCGCCCTCAGACGACGCGTTCTGTTTTCGTTCGCCAATCATCAAAGAGACATGTTACTAAGACTCAAGAATGTTTTGTTAAAATATTTTGCAAATTCAAAACTAGAAATATTTTTCTTCATATTGGAAAATTGGAAGTGGTAGAGCGATCTCGCGTAGGAAACTGACAAGGCGCAACCGGCGACACCCCCAGAAAGGTATCACCAAGACACCCGTTCTGAATGATTCAAGCTATGAGTAATGCTGATATGATTTTTAAAGCTTTTGCCGTGTCAGTCCGACTTACCTATGCTTCCGGGTGCAGGATTTCCTTGTCCAGGGTACGTGATACCTCACTAACAAAGGTTTGGCAGGGTGCCGTTAAGCCTGGGGGTGAGATTCGGCTGTGGCCTCCAATGTTTAAGTGTAAGCCTCTCCCCTTTCTCTATCCTTTCCTTCTTTGTGCGAGTGCGCGCGAAACTGTAACGGGGTTGAAATTCAACCCATAGCTGAATAACAGACTAATGCACATTGCAAATCATAATGTGTATAAATATATATATTAATGATGGGTATCGGATATTTTTCCATATCCGGATATCCGGCAATTCTTGCCGGATATTTCGGATATCTGAAACTCGATTTTGCGTTTTTTTAGTTTCCGAACCTCAATTTTCGTTTCTTAAGCACTTGTTTTAACTTGTTGCTTTAAAGGAAGTACCCTGACCCTCAAACAAAATGATATCAGCATAAAAGATACAATTCTAAAAACGGTATTTATTATGACAGTACTGCAGTGACCTGAATAAGAGGGGGTACCCATCTTGAGTCCCAAACAATAGGAGTCTATATCCCTAATAAGAGTCCGTAAGCGCATAAAGTCCCTAAACCCTAATTAGAGTCCATAAATGTCAATTATTCGTAATTGTAGCGCATAAATGACTGCAGAACCAAATAAAGGTGAATTCAAAACTTTGAAGCGTACTTAAGTTTTCAAAGTACATTCGTAACTACAACCTGGTATTATGGCTAAAGTTTTTGATACAAGGCAAATAAACATTCAATTCAAGGGTTGGTTACAATACCGGATATATGTGTAACGAAACTGTGGCGGAGGACGGGATAAAAATAAATATCAGTCCCTAACCGAATAACAGGGGTACCCTCTGGAGAGGTCAAATAAATATCAACCCCCCTTCTTATTCGGGTCACTACAATATTGTTATAATTTGGCGATATTTGGCAAGGATACCGCCTAAGAGACCTAAGGAGGCCATGCCCAACCCCCTTTTAAACCAGTTTTATTAAATGTCCGAGCATCAAAAAAGCAAAACACGGAACTGATTGAGACGAAATAGCAACGGATTGCATCCAAATGTATATGATACATAATTAACATGCTTAACAAATAGCTAATTTCCCGCAAACAAATAATATAGTGATGTGATCATTAAACTTCAAGATTTACGCATTCTTTGCGAGTTTCAATCAAGCATTTGAGATCGTTTCACTAGCAGACTTTGGAGCGGGGCAATTAGAGACTGGTAGTCTCAGGTGTATGTTTAGACTTACGCTTAGACTTAGTACGCACGGCCGTATAATTAAAATTATCCAAGCAATTAACACAATTATTGAAAAACTCGAATATTGCTCCAATAAACTACAATTAACTAAAATGACTAAATTCACCTTATCTTTAATGAAATTGGCCAAATTTTAATCCACCAAGGCGTTATAAGGGTTGGTACCGGCTAAAGCCTACGCCACCTATCCTTGTCAGGTCCAAACCTTATGAGATCGATAAAATAGAAACACTTCGTCCAGCTACTCTTATCGGCCAATGCCCGGGATAGGACGTCCGTTACCCCAGACCCAGAGTGCCCTGGCCTTCGTTTAATACCTTAAGCCCGGTAGACCCAAACATTACCAAGTCTAAGCATTTTGGATACAGCCGAAAAACATCACGGCTGCTCAATCGTGTCGCAGATTTTGGGGCGAGGAGACTCGTATCCTCGCGCATTCCTGCCCCGGGTTAAAACTTCTGTCCACCGTGGCGAAACTCCGTCGACCATCCGATGGGCAGGCAAAATTCGAAGTGCGGGGAAAACTAAATTGTTGGTAAAAAGGAATTGGTCAAAAAGAAAAAAAACGGGGACCCGCACCGCCCATTTTAGGGCTGTAGAAATTTTTGTTCGTTATGCGCGCTAACCATTCAATACTCAGGGCCCAAAAATCAACCAAAAAAAAGAAAGAAAAAACACCCTTCCCAGTCCGAACAACGATAACAAATTCCGGCCCAGACTTGCTCGGTCGCGAATGGCGCAAATCTGGGCCGGAGATACCGAAAACAACCCCGTCCTGCGGGGAACCAACAAAAACAATGGCTAGCCGACCGGGTAAAACAATAGTCTCAACGTCATGACGGTAACAAGATTTCGGAAGCACCCCGGGAAATTTTTGGGCGTATGTCCCTTCTGAAATTGGACACCTGTAGTTTATTAACCGAAACCAAACAGCATGTTATACATCGTCCACTTTACCCTTTGATGTGTTTATTTCGTTAACGATCTGAATGCAATTGGGTTAAAACCCCAGTTGAATCAAGCTGGATTTAACCGGAGCCTAACCCAAGCCAATATGATTAAAAGAAACACTTGCAGTATTGAATGCAATTCAAATTACTCCATGTTCTCAAAAATTTTAACCAACGTACGCCGAGGAAGCCCGTGCAGTGCTCGCAACCGGCCCACACGGCGCAAGCGCTCAATCTCAGAAAGAAATTTACCCAAGATCTTAAATAACGCATGTAAATGTACAACGGTAATCACTTCGTCCTTAAAACATATCCCGCACAATATACATCACAAAACACGACCAGTCGCTCTTGAAAATTGGCATTTTCAAAACCACCTACGCATAACTACAGCAAACTCTATACTTGATGAAAAATACACGCTTTTTAAATACACCCTTTCAAGAAGCCCATATGCAAAAATATATATTAGCTAATCTTGTATTTAACATAATAAGTTATCAGAAGATAGCAAAGCAAAACGCCCCTAACGGGTTTTCTTTTTGACCAATATGAGCCGCTTAAACTCTCCATTTGTATTTGCAGATTATATATCTATTATCCCAGTCTATCTATGTTTATCAATAGTATTCCAGCCGGTGGAGCCCAGCAAAGACTGTACTGAGCCTAAAACACATAAACTAGGCTCGACGCAGAGCTACTTTTTTCAACCGCCTGCGCTCTCCCATAGAACACTAGATCTAGATTTTGAAACCACAAAAATTCATGCCTGCGGGATACTACACCCAGGGGTCACACACTCGGATCCCCCAGGTAAGCACCCCGCCACGGCTACAAAAATCCATAAGCCCGTAGTTTATGACCCCGTACGCCAAAATTTAGCGCAGCTTGGGTTTTACTTGAAATATTCCCACTTAGCGGATTCACGGATCCAGTGGTATCCCTACATCCCCCCTTCTTTATGCTTGATGTCCTCATCAAGGGGTTGCGTGGCAACCTAATAAAATGCCCAAAGGGTACCGTGGAATACACCGGATACGTGACATCTAACGAGAGAGTACAAGTAGTTTGATATCAGAGGTGTGCCTTTTCTCGGCTCCACCCCTAAACTAATCCCTTAATTTCTTCTGTAGGCAGAGTACAGTCCGCACAAGTTTCACCGTATTCAGATAATGTGACAATGAAACCAAAGATTACTATCATGAAAGATTATTCGGCCTAAGGTGTACAAAATTTCCCAAAATTATTGCAAAATTTGAATTAAACTATTTGTTAAGGTCGATATTTTAGACAAAAACACATCTTAGATACAAATAATAACATATACATACAATAAACAAATCATACAAATGCATATTCGAATCGACTATCAACCAGCAATTCATCGCCATTTCGCAAATAAATCGAATATAAAGGCGCCCTTGTGATGACTACCATTCTAGTAACCAAATCCTTAACCAATAAATCAGTTAATTAACCAAGACGCCTATCGTAATGATATTCGTCGCAGTTCGTTGAAATCGTACCGAAATAACCAAAAATAAAAGTCGTTGTAGTTCGTTATCAAAGACAATTGTTCGAATAAATAGAGTTACATTTTGAACAAATAACATTTGTCGGAAAGTCAATTTTAGTAATTATCAAATCACAGTAGGGATTTAAAAAGTCTGAATCCACAGCCGAGAATGTCATAAACTAATAGACCAGACAATAAGCGCCGACACAAGCTTGGCCAACGCCTACCCCTCGACACTTCGTAACTCCGGTCAAACGAGTATCGCAGTTCAACATGATGACAGCCTTGTTGCATGTTCGCTGCAAAAAACAGACAATGTTAAATGCGCTCCGTACTTGCCACGACCAATCCAACTGCCACTACTGTCTTGCCCAAAAGTATATTGACAATTGCAGTTTCGACTGTGTTGACATAGTCAAGCTTGCCACATTTGGTTTGCTATACACAAGCTTACACGACGATGTCCAACAACGAACTAGTTATACGGTTGAGCCCCTTTTGCATTTTCTCTGAATGCTAACAGTTTCGTTTGTTCTTGTTTTCTGTAACTATAAAACATATTAACACACATTCTATACAAATCACCTTAATTTATTCGGAAAAATGTAGTTCTTGATTTTCTGACAATTTCAGGAAAACAAAAAATTGCTGAATAATAGTTGCAAAACAAAAAATTTGGTTCATCAATTTTGGACCACTGACCTAGCAATATTTTATTTGAGATCGATTAGTTGAGTTAGTCATTTATCTTAGTGAACGATTTCTGCGACCAAAAGCGTTGCACCGCCTTCACTCAACCTTGACGCATTGCATCTATTGTTAGATTTACCCGCAACATTGTGCTACCTTTGCTCGGCTTCACGATGTTGCGAATAAAAGGCACTCTACTACACACTACATGGTACAACCTTTGCTCGGTTCTACCATGCTGTATTATAATATTTGTATTCCCAATTAGGAAAGCTGTCATGCGTATTAACCGCCAACGTTTTAGGTTTTTCTTTTGAAACAGCTCGCAATAACTTCGTTTCAAAAAGCATAGATAGTTAAAACAACTTTAAGAATTTACGTTCACAAGTTGTTTCAGGTATTGAGTGTAAGTAAATTGTAAACTGACAAAAAATTTACAATTCTCCATACATCGAGATCATTGTTAGAGTAGCATTTGTTAAAAC
>JASANG010000698.1:0-19890 GCA_030248215.1 Enoplolaimus lenunculus
GTGGTGCAAGCGTTGAAAATCATACTGTTTCTACAAATGAGGTAGGTAAACTATGACGGTGTAAACATGGAAAATTTAGTACGAAATTGAATAATTATTAGTTTGAACACAGGAATTGCTGATAAAGTATAATATAACTTGGTTTGTCAGGTTATAATCGAAACTTTGAAGTAGATTTTGGTCTTTGTACAAGAAAAAAATTTTATAAATTTTACTCCTGAAAACATTTTGTCTAGTTTCGATTTAGATTTCTGTGAAATTAACGTAGTGCAGAGTCCAGAAGACGTGTTTAATTTCAATTTGTATTCAAAGATTTAGGGCGCATGTATTTGGCAAATGAACATGTGTGGCAAAATTATTATTAGTGGTGCATTTATACGAAAATGTTTCATTTTGCAGGACTCGATCAAACGTTCTGTGCCGGGATTCAAAGATAACATCAGAACCTACTATAGTAGGCAGCGAGCCTGAAATTCCAATATCACAGCCGACAGTTTCTCCGACTGACCCTTCGTTTATGTCAAATTTAGCAAAAAAGTTAACATCGATTACTCGTGGAGAAGTAAGGATATTTAAATTGTTTTGGATTTGATTTGTAGCCGTGTCTAAACTGGTTGTTTATAGCTTTTTTAACTTTTGTAGCTATTGCTTATAGAAAATTAAAAATCTTACAGTATCATTAAGAAGACAGTGGGACGATGATAAAATTCTGTGCTATCATCGCAAAAACGCCACATTTTTGCGTTATATTAAATGGTTCTGTTGCAGAGGTAACGTTTCATTCAAGGTGGTTAGGAAAAAGCATGTATTGGTGATATGAAACATGTAGTTCGGTAATATAATATCGTCTGCTTTCATATATTCAGATTTGTTTGTTGATTTTATATTCATCAGCTTGAGTAAACTTAGAGTACTTATTATATGGAATTATGTTTATAATGTAGACACTCTATGAAGGTGGTGTTTGTGAATATTTTAGGGTGACAAAGAGGATTCGGTGGCAACATCAAACAGTCGATTACGTGAAGAAAGTAGCGATGAGTCAACAGTGATGTCAAGTCATACATCTACGCTCACACGCAATCCAGGTCTGAATTTAATTTTAAAATTCGAAATGGCATTTTTGAAAGTGTTTACTTATTTTTTCACACAATCAGATTAGTGGTCATAGGGATTGTCTGCAAGCGTCTTTAAAGGTAGTCATTTATTTGCTTGACCCCTGTCGTACGGCCTTTTGTCTTTTGTGTGCTGCGAAGTCTAAACAATAATTGGTTTCTTTCGACGTTCATATTCGCATATCAACTCTTTGTTCTGTAATTTTGTTAGTGCATTCTTGACGACATAGGGGCATCCTGGGATCTATTCTTTGCAAAACCCGCGCAAGACTTTATTTTTGTATTGGAATTCCATACAACAATAGTAGCGTCTGGTTTCCCCTTGCTGGGTTTATTTATAACTCTACTGTATTGACCCGCAATTGCCATAAAATGCGGCATGTGTTTGTTCTTTTGCCCGCTGCGCTCGTTAAACCTAACTGGAAAAAGGGATCATAGAACGTATTGTGTAGCGCATGCCTATAAATCCTCTCGTAGCCTGATATATACATATATGGAAAACTGATATCTACATATATAGAAAAATATCCAACCTTGCATCTGCGCTGCAGAAAATTCTAGATCCGTCACTAAGTGTATCTCTCTTGTTTCAGCGCAACAGTCAGATTCGCTATCTCGTGTGCCTTTATGTGAAAACTTGCTATTTAATGATGAAAATTCTGAAAGTCGTATACCGCATGAGCGAAAATCTTCGCGTGATTTGGATCTGAAAAGCCTTAAGGATAAGATCGCTACGGAATCCGAATGGTCTGCGCGACCTGTTCCAGTTCATACCATCACAATTAAGTAGGTAAACTTTTGATTGACGTAAAATTACATTTTTAGTTATCGACGATAACCGGTGGTTGTATTAAAAAATTAGCTAAAATATCAAGTTTAATTTTAAATTGGGGTTTTAATATTGCATTGGTTTAAGCATGTATGTAACTCAATATCCTATACATCCAAATGACAATAGTGTGAGTGCAATTTGACAATCAATTAATCACTGCAACATTACGTATGTAAGGTTTTTGAAATAGTATTTTTAATTTAGCAATAATGAACGGAACGATGCTTGTTTCTCTGCTCATGATGTTGCTACGAATACTGAAATGGTATCAGACTCTAATCGTATTTCGCCGTCCAGCATGTTTCCGTCTACATCGGCAGCAACTTGCCATCAAAATATTGTGCCTTGCGTCGGGGTATACGATAGTGATAGCCGAAGTATGAAGTCTGCAATAACCACGGTGTCACCTTTGGCTGCTGTGCTGCCGCAGAATTTAGGTATATTGGCTGGTAATGGTTCGGATAATGTGGCTGATGCGGATCGGCTTGATCCAACGATTAAGGTGAGTTTAAGTTACGGAATTAGACTTTAAGCTGGGAGGTTTTAACTGAGGGTGGTTTTGCTGTGTTTCATAAATTTGCTTATAGAAATATTAACTATGCCAATGTAAATTGTCACTGCTGCGGCAGAATCTATATTTTTGTGACAGGAGACTCAGGTTAGTTGCCAATTTCTGTTGTGCTCAGACGACTTCTCATAGTCGCTTCTTTTGAATTTTTTGTTCTTGTACTTGTCCTTCGCTCCGTACTCTTCTCCCTAGTCTTATCAGCGCTTCAGCGTCACATCATCCGACTAAACGAGCTGCCATATCGAGGAGCCACGTGATCGGATTGTTTTGTCGCCGACATATTCAGCAGCATTTTCTAGATTCGCTTGCCTTACTCCATTTCAATATATACTTCTTTCGCATATTCTTTTAGTGATCTGCTCGACAGTTCTTCCGTATGTAGCGAATAGAACATTAGTTTGCGGTGATTCTTGACTTTTGCTCCCAAGACCGCCGGCGAGATTTGGAGAGCCTTTTGATAACCTATTCCAAGCTTTCGGGGGGTTTCTCCTTCCCCCTACCCGAAGGGCCGGCCTAAACATCCAGCTCACGCCTCCGCTTCCTTCTCCTCCCCCTCTAGACATACAGCACTTCTCCTCCCCCTCCCTCCTCTTTATCCCCCTCTACCAATACTAGCTCTCTTCTTTTTATTTTTCTAACCGAATCCCTCATACCTCCCTTCCTTTTATTTCTAATCCTAAGTTTTTTTTATTTTTTTTTTTTTTTTTTCAGCTCAATCGTAGCGACAGCGATAGTCCTTCCACATCTATCTTTCCGCTCACATATTCACAGCATTATCCTTCCTCATCTTCTTCCAATATCTACTCTTATTCTCATCAACCCACCTCCTATCTAATAAACAAAATCCCTTCTTTCAGCCTACCCCACAAAGCTCTGTGCCATTTAGTCGCCGTACGACACGCGATCCAATCCCTGCGTTTCAACGCAACACAAACAATCGACTGAGCCTTCGAATTAAAGCACACCACCAAACTGCAGCGAGGTATCGTGCAGTCAAAGGCGCCGTTGCTGTACGTCACCGGACACGACAGCAGCAATTTCCTACCACAGGCACAACAGGAACCACATTTCAAGATTGTAGCGTCGGGTGTGAAACGGGATATAGAAATCAAACGCTAAAATCTGGTGACGGTATCAGTAATCTTGGGCTGCTAGCAAGTTTACACGAGCATAATGAGAAGACAGCTCGCGGCACTGCTTTGTATAATAAACGCCGAAATTATGCGTCGTCAGTTGAGATTGAAGTTGATGTACAGTCGACAAAACTGATGCTCGAAAAACAACAGGTTGGTTTGGTTTATTCCTTTATTAGTCCAGTATATTTTGGCCGATTTTTTAAGCATAGGACAGGAAAAGTTCCACTGGCGGACCAGGTGGGCCAATCCGACCTTTCTCCCCGCAACAGGGATCAAATTCATGTTTTTCTATTAAGGCTTGGTACTAAAATACTCTCACTAGCCAGTTTCTTCGCAGTTATATGTATTTCACCCGTTTACAATTTCGTGGATCCGCCACTGAGGTTAATAAAATTTTCGCGTCCAGGAGTATGGCTGATTTTCGTAGCAGGTTGTTTTGTAAAGCTCGGCCGGTGTGGTTATGTACCTGCTTCATATATGTTGGCTGTTTGTGGAACTCCTATAATTATTGTGCAAATTTCATCCAATAAGTGTTCAATAATTTACTGCGTGAATTTTCATTACAATGCATTCTAGCGTCTTTTATAATACTTTAGGAAGAATTGGCACAACTGCGCCGGATGAAAGATCGAATTGACCGTGGTTCTGGTTCAATTGTGGTGAGTACTGAATTAACGCAATCGAACTCAACAAATGTTTATTCAAAGCCACATTTAATGCCTTCTGTCTGTAATGGGCGATGTGAAACTAGTGCCATCCATGATTTTGCTGTGTGTAGCAGTCAAGCAGTTGTTGCCGAAAAGTCACAACACAAATGCATTTATCTGCTGTCCATGTCTTCAAATCAAGATCTGCTCAATGCGAATATCATTAATTTGTCTGCTGATACTGATCAATAACAACAAAAAAAAAAAAAAAAATGATATAATATAATTTATACACAATATAAACAATAATTATATAAAATATTTTTTGCTGCACCTTTTCGCCCCCCCTCGAAAAAATAAAATCGATTATAGGAAAACTGACAATGGATATTTAAGCCAGACTCAAGAAGAAACTGCATGTTACTTACCTTTGTCTACTAACCACAAACTAGCCATGTCATTACAAAACCGCGAAGAGCAAACGCCGAATGTGCAAAGGGGGGATACTGAATTAATGGTGGAGCGTGGGATGCTTGAAAAACGCGCTGCAAAATTATCACATCGTACTGCGAATCAAGCGAAGCGCATGCGAGAATTGCAGCACAAACCGCCATATTTAGCGCAGTTTAGGTGAGTTCTGTGAGAGCTGTTGTGGTTAAGATTGAACCGATTGTGTAAAATATTTCTATACTCGTACGATCCCGGTAAGCTTATTTTACTGATATATCAGTTCAACACTATCTGTGGTTTGATTCGGAACATGACGGAGGTCTATTATCAGTCTAGATGAAGCAGGGATCCCGGTATAGTTTAAATATCTCCATGAGTGCAGCGTTTGTCGCTTCGTTCGTTGGTTCTTTGAGGTGTATTTTTAAAAAGTAAAAACTAGTATCATTTTGTCCGTCTATCTTTGGTTTGATGTCCCTATATTAAAACGAGATTCAAGTCACAAGGTTTGGAGCCTCTTTTTCGGTATTACAAATGTTTCGGTTTTCAGCTGGTCTCGGTGTAAGACTGACCTTATGAGGTTCTGTAGATTTTCATGGTTGCATGCAGTCTAGAGCGAACTATTGTTTGCTTTGCTTGATGTTACATGCAGTATTTATCGCGTAAGCCTAATTCGCTTTATAGTGTTTAATAGAGTCATAAGTTTGTTATTATTGTTTTTGTAGACGAAAAGTTGGTAGTTTGTTTCGATCTGTGCAACCGTTGGCAGTGGATCCGAGTGAACAACAAGAACAGGATGGCCCGATTTCTAATGACCTTTTTGAAATTTCTGACAACCGACATATTTGTGACAACAAAGATTTGGTTTCGGACGCAACATGCACCAACGTTGATTATGATAGTAATAACTTGAGTCAGAACAATCATAAATACGATTCAAATGGCTCAATTGCGGCTACTGAGAATGAAAGTAGTTACGGTGGAAGTTATTTAAAAGCAATTAACTCTTCTCAGTTAAAGATAGCGGTGTCCGATGGTGAGAACAGATGGGGCTTGATTGATTCAGTGAAAAACGAAGCAGTTGAATTCCGGGTGTTACGGTGGTACGCGTGGAGAATGTTGTAGTCCGTCTGATAGCAGAAGTATTTCATTGGCTCGCGCCTCGTCAGATGGAGTCACGAGTGTTCTGTTAGATGATGACGTGGACGGATCAGTTGGTGAACCAGAAAATAACGTCACTTCTTGTAATGGTTACAGTTGGTATTATTTAGTAAGGTGTCACACAGTTTGTCACGCGATAACTTTTAATCTCAAGCCTCGTCAACTCGCAATAATTGTGCACCATACGCTTAGGATTGTTTACGCTTGCTTTGGTTTTGCTTAGGATTAAGTAGAACCCGTCGCGATTTCGGTGACATTCTATGTTTTTAACCGCTGTTGCTTTTCGTTTCGTTGTTTTTTCTTGCCTTTTCTTTTTCGTTCCCTTCTTTTCTTCCCTATTTTTTCGCAGCTAAATGTCTGTTTCGTGGTGATGGTATTTTTTATTCTATTATCTTGTTTTATACGTGAATATACATCCCTTGGTGTATTTTAGTGCTTGTTTTGTGTGTTTCGTCCATTCAAGAGTACTTTATTAATCTACTGTATTATTCTGTACTTTGTTGGGCCATCCCTTGCTGAAAGTCTTCTTGCACTTTTGTCAGTATTCTTATTTGAGACATTTTTAGACGTATTTAAATGCTTAACGTTTTTTGTATGGCTGTTTCAGAGTCTTTATTGACGTCTGAAGATAAATATTCTATATGCCATTATTTCCATTATGTTACCAATTCTCAATAGCATCTTTCAAACTTTTTACAATTCAATAGTCGAAATGCATTGTCACACACGTGTACGGATGGTAAAATACGGTAACGGGTAACGTCAACCGCGCGGTTGGTGGTTGTGTTTTTGTTTCTCCTCTGGCTCCGCTCCGTCCTCCCGTCCCCTTCCCCCCCGTCGTCCCCTGTTTCCGTTATAGAAATACTGTAACTTCTGCTATTTTTATACTCAGAATTAGTTAAAAATCAAGTGTATATTGCGCAATTTCTCATTACAGATATGCTGCCATTTTTCGATGTGAAGTAAAGATTACGAAATTTATCCAAAATCTTTGAAATTGTGGTGCTCCGCCATCATTAGAAAGCTCCGGTGAACATTTAAATGCCGCAATTGGCTTGCAGAAATACAAATCATCTTCGAAACTTTTATATTTCAATAGAAGTTTTTCGCTTCCGTTTCCGTTATTTTGATCAATATATATGTTTCATTTTCTGTTTGTGTTGTTTTTCCAATATCCTTTTATACACCCTGATTGACGTTAGAAATTTTTACAATCCTGTGCTTAACCGTTGACAAAAATTTGTTTTAAACTTCCTTCTAGAAAATTTTAGGCAATCGAAGCTTTCAACATTTATAAACTAACAAATAAACTCTATGAACTGCATTAGCCTTTTTTGCCAAAGAGGAACATTTTCCAGTTTGAGCGTGAATCACCCTTTTATTATATATTTCAAACGGGGATAACGGATATTAAAAATAACGGAAACGAATACTGATCGGAATAACGGAAACGGAAAACGATTGCAGCATATCTGTATTCGGTAATGAAAAACTGCGAGATATGTACCTGCCACTTATAGAACTAATTTTGGGCGGACAAATAACACAATTTCCGTTATTTGTATAACACGGAAACAGATACCGATATACCAACTTTTTTATGTTCATCCAGGGGGTGAAAAACGAAAAAATAAGCAGAAAAACTTTTTATTATAATCTCTGTAAATTACCCGCAAAAAAGCGACAAAACATTGCGGAAGCCGTGAAAAATTGGTTTTTCTCAATATCCAATCGTCGCGAAGCTGATTTACTGGGGAGGAATCAACAGTGGCGGATTCAGAAAGCTGTAAAATGGGGCCCCCACGAGATACGGTGGAAGCGCTCGCGAGCGAACCATGAGCCATTTTAGTGCTAAACCTTTAAAATGCAAAATCTTCGTTTTCTCTTTGGATCCGCCAGTACTTATAGAACGCACATGATTTTCAACTTTTTCCGGAAAACAGTTTTTAATAGTCGATTCATTTTTTCGGAAAAAAGCCAACCCCGCCTGGTTATAAATCAAGCATACACTGCAAAAAATGGTGAGTCAAAATTGACTCTCTCCGAAATAGGCTCTACGAGACTATGAGTCGAACATTTGACACTGTCGGAGTCGAATTTGACTCAGTTTGTGTAGTCCGTAGAGCCTATTTCGGAGAGTCAATTTGACTCACCATTTTTTGCAATGAATATAGGTGTTTCACACATTTCCTAATTCTTCTGGTGAACCAAATGTATAACCAAATAAATACACGTAGAAATTTATTTCACACAAATATTTCCAAAATAAGTGAATTAAGCAATACAGTTTAAGGCACAAAAATATATTTTCATTGTTCGGTACATCAGCAGTTCCGCAATTAAACAGGCCAACAAAACATATGACCAATGCGAATAATTAGGATTCGTATAAACCAGGGTGCAACCGAAATTCTGGTTACAGTTCCGGCATTTTTCACCTTTCGGTTCCGATAAATTTTTACCGTAATCAATAATTCCGGTATTAAATTTTGGTCGGTGGAAAATACGATATTTTACTAAAAAATGACGATCAGCTATTGTCATTTAAAGTAATCGTGTCAAAAACATTTGTAAAATCGATATATGTAACAGCCATTTGCTACAAGGGTGTAACCAGATATCCGTTTCCGGTAAAAATCGGTGTCCGTTTACGTTATAAAAATACCGGATTTTTTGTTTTTAAGATGAAAATTAGTTATAAATCACGTAATATTTCGTATTTTTTATTACAAATATGCTGTAATTGTTCGATATGGAACAAAACGACGAATTTCGGCCAAAGATTAAAAGAAAATCTTAGCATCCGCAATTTTTTCTTTAAATTTTCGAAAGCCCCGTGAATATTTGCATTCTTCAATTGTATTGGCAGAAACATAAAACATCTTTTAACCTTTTATACTTCAATATCCGTTCTCCGTTTCCGTTGTTTTGATCGTTACCCGTTACCGTTATTTTTACCATCCGTTTACACCGTGTTTGTTTGTTACACATGTCATTTTTCCGACTTATTTGAATTGTAAAAAGTTTTGAAAGATGCTATTTGAGAATTGGTAACATTACATGGAAATATATCTGGCATTTATAAGAATATTTATCTTTCAGACGTTCAATAAAAGACTCTGAAACAGCCATACAAAAAACGTTTACAGCATTTTTAAATTACGTCTAAAAATTTGTCTCAAATAAGAAATACTGACAAAACTGTGCCAATGTTAAGACTTTTCAGCCAAAGTGGATGGTCTCCAACAAAGTATCAGAATAATACAGTATGTATTTTAATAAAGTACTCTTGAATGGACGAAACACACAAAACAAGCACTAAAATACACTCAAGGGCATGTTATATTCACCCGTAATTAAAACAATGATATATATGAATAAAAAATATCCATTTTCACCACGAATACAGTACAGTTTTTTAAGCTGCGAAAAATATTCTTTAGTTCATGGGCAATTCAGAATCATAATCAAGTAAAGGGATATCGAAAATACTGGAAATTATGGCAATCGAAAAAACAACGAAACGAAACAGTCAACTTTAGCTGGTTTTCTAAAAATCATTAGACAATACGTCACCCGACAATTTGTCGCCTGACCGTGTGTTCTACTCCTAATCCTAAGCAAAATCCAAAGCAAGCGTAAACAATCCTAAGCGTATGGTGCACAATTATTGTCGAGTTGACGAGGCTTGAGATTAAAAGTTATCGCGTGACAAACTGTTGTGACACCTTACTAAATAATACTCAACTGTAACCATTACAATGAAGTGACGTTATTTTCTGGTTCACCAACTGATCCGTCCACGTCATCATCTAACAGAACACTCGTGACTCCATCTGACGAGGCGCGAGCCAATGAAATACTTCTGCTATCAGACGGACTACAACATTCTCCCACGCGTACCACCGTAACACCCGGAATTTCAACTGCTTCGTTTTTCACTGAATCAATCAAGCCCCATCTGTTCTCACCATCGGACACCGCTATCTTTAACTGAGAAGAGTTAATTGCTTTTAAATAACTTCCACCGTAACTACTTTCATTCTCAGTAGCCGCAATTGAGCCATTTGAATCGTATTTATGATTGTTCTGACTCAAGTTATTACTATCATAATCAACGTTGGTGTCATGTTTGTCGTCCGAAACCAAATCTTTGTTGTCACAAATATGTCGGTTGTCAGAAATTTCAAAAAGGTCATTAGAAATCGGGCCATCCTGTTCTTGTTGTTCACTCGGATCCACTGCCAACGGTTGCACAGATCGAAACAAACTACCAACTTTTCGTCTACAAAAACAATAATAACAAACTTATGACTCTATTAAACACTATAAAGCGAATTAGGCTTACGCGATAAATACTGCATGTAACATCAAGCAAAGCAAACAATAGTTCGCTCTAGACTGCATGCAACCATGAAAATCTACAGAACCTCATAAGGTCAGTCTTACACCGAGACCAGCTGAAAACCGAAACATTTGTAATAGCGAAAAGGAGACTCCAAACCTTGTGACTTGAATCTCGTTTTAATATACTGACATCAAACCAACGATAGGCGGACAAAATGATACTTGTTTTCACTTTTTAAAAATACACCTCAAACAACCGACGAACGAAGCGAGAAATGCTGCACTCATGGAGATATTTAGACTATACCGGGACCCCTGCCTCATCTAGACTGATAATAGACCACCGTCCTGTTCCGAATCAAACCACAGATAATGTTGAACTGATATATCAGTAAAATAAGCTTACCGGGATCGTACGAGTATAGAAATATTTTACACAATCGGTTCAATCTTAACCACAACAGCTCTCACAGAACTCACCTAAACTGCGCTAAATATGGCGGTTTGTGCTGCAATTCTCGCATGCGCTTCGCTTGATTCGCAGTACGATGTGATAATTTTGCAGCGCGTTTTTCAAGCATCCCACGCTCCACCATTAATTCAGTATCCCCCCTTTGCACATTCGGCGTTTGCTCTTCGCGGTTTTGTAATGACATGGCTAGTTTGTGGTTAGTAGACAAAGGTAAGTAACATGCAGTTTCTTCTTGAGTCTGGCTTAAATATCCATTGTCAGTTTTCCTATAAATCGGTATAAATTTAGTCAAAGTTTCGTCTACAATTTCCGCTGAATTGTCAACTTGGACATTAGTTGGCTGATGGGCACTTGTTGCAAGCTGTTGCAAATTATACGACGGTGATGCTACGGCATATCGATCACTAATACTATTTTTATCATAATTATTGTTTTCATTATTGTTGTTATCAACATTATCATTATTATCATTATTATTATTATTATTATTATTATTATTATTATTATTGTTGTTGTTATTATATTGATCAGTATCAGCAGACAAATTAATGATATTCGCATTGAGCAGATCTTGATTTGAAGCACATGGCACAGCAGATAAATGCATTTGTGTTTGTGACTTTTCGGCAACAACTGCTTGACTGCTACACACAGCAAAATCATGGATGGCACTAGTTTCACATCGCCCATTACAGACAGAAGGCATTAAATGTGGCTTTGAATAAACATTTGTTGAGTTCGATTGCGTTAATTCAGTACTCACCACAATTGAACCAGAACCACGGTCAATTCGATCTTTCATCCGGCGCAGTTGTGCCAATTCTTCCTAAAGTATTATAAAAGACGCTAGAATGCATTGTAATGAAAATTCACGCAGTAAATTATTGAACACTTATTGGATGAAATTTGCACAATAATTATAGGAGTTCCAAAAACAGCCAACATATATGAAGCAGGTACATAACCACACCGGCCGAGCTTTACAAAACAACCTGCTACGAAAATCAGCCATACTCCTGGACGCGAAAATTTTATTAACCTCAGTGGCGGATCCACGAAATTGTAAACGGGTGAAATACATATAACTGCGAAGAAACTGGCTAGTGAGAGTATTTTAGTACCAAGCCTTAATAGAAAAACATGAATTTGATCCCTGTTGCGGGGAGAAAGGTCGGATTGGCCCACCTGGTCCGCCAGTGGAACTTTTCCTGTCCTATGCTTAAAAAATCGGCCAAAATATACTGGACTAATAAAGGAATAAACCAAACCAACCTGTTGTTTTTCGAGCATCAGTTTTGTCGACTGTACATCAACTTCAATCTCAACTGACGACGCATAATTTCGGCGTTTATTATACAAAGCAGTGCCGCGAGCTGTCTTCTCATTATGCTCGTGTAAACTTGCTAGCAGCCCAAGATTACTGATACCGTCACCAGATTTTAGCGTTTGATTTCTATATCCCGTTTCACACCCGACGCTACAATCTTGAAATGTGGTTCCTGTTGTGCCTGTGGTAGGAAATTGCTGCTGTCGTGTCCGGTGACGTACAGCAACGGCGCCTTTGACTGCACGATACCTCGCTGCAGTTTGGTGGTGTGCTTTAATTCGAAGGCTCAGTCGATTGTTTGTGTTGCGTTGAAACGCAGGGATTGGATCGCGTGTCGTACGGCGACTAAATGGCACAGAGCTATCGCTGTCGCTACGATTGAGCTGAAAAGAAACAAACATATTAAACAAAACTTTAGAATTAACAATAACGGAAGGGAAGTTAAGCAGGATTCGATCAGAAAAATACAAAGAAGTGAGCTAATATTGGAAGAATGAGATAAAACGGCAAGCGAATGAGAAATGCTGCTGAATATGTCAAGACGGAACAGATACCGATGCGCATGTGCTCACTGGATATGGCCAGCCGTTCGGTATCGGGATAGATAAAACCCTCCAAAAGTTTGCAATAGATTATCAAAAGACTCTCCAAATCTCGCGAGCGATCTTGGAAGCAAAAGTCAAGAATCACCGCAAACTAATGTTGCGAAACAAGTACAAGAACAAAAAATTCAAAAGAAGCGACTATGAGAAGTCGTCTGAGCACAACAGAAATTGGCAACTAACCTGAGTCTCCTGTCACAAAAATATAGATTCTGCCGCAGCAGTGACAATTTACATTGGCATAGTTAATATTTTATAAGCAAATTTATGAAACACAGCAAAACCACCCTCAGTTAAAACCTCCCAGCTTAAAGTCTAATTCCGTAACTTAAACTCACCTTAATCGTTGGATCAAGCCGATCCGCATCAGCCACATTATCCGAACCATTACCAGCCAATATACCTAAATTCTGCGGCAGCACAGCAGCCAAAGGTGACACCGTGGTTATTGCAGACTTCATACTTCGGCTATCACTATCGTATACCCCGACGCAAGGCACAATATTTTGATGGCAAGTTGCTGCCGATGTAGACGGAAACATGCTGGACGGCGAAATACGATTAGAGTCTGATACCATTTCAGTATTCGTAGCAACATCATGAGCAGAGAAACAAGCATCGTTCCGTTCATTATTGCTAAATTAAAAATACTATTTCAAAAACCTTACATACGTAATGTTACAGTGATTAATTGATTGTCAAATTGCACTCACACTATTGTCATTTGGATGTATAGGATATTGAGTTACATACATGCTTAAACCAATGCAATATTAAAACCCCAATTTAAAATTAAACTTGATATTTTAGCTAATTTTTTAATACAACCACCGGTTATCGTCGATAACTAAAAATGTAATTTTACGTCAATCAAAAGTTTACCTACTTAATTGTGATGGTATGAACTGGAACAGGTCGCGCAGACCATTCGGATTCCGTAGCGATCTTATCCTTAAGGCTTTTCAGATCCAAATCACGCGAAGATTTTCGCTCATGCGGTATACGACTTTCAGAATTTTCATCATTAAATAGCAAGTTTTCACATAAAGGCACACGAGATAGCGAATCTGACTGTTGCGCTGAAACAAGAGAGATACACTTAGTGACGGATCTAGAATTTTCTGCAGCGCAGATGCAAGGTTGGATATTTTTCTATATATGTAGATATCAGTTTTCCATATATGTATATATCAGGCTACGAGAGGATTTATAGGCATGCGCTACACAATACGTTCTATGATCCCTTTTTCCAGTTAGGTTTAACGAGCGCAGCGGGCAAAAGAACAAACACATGCCGCATTTTATGGCAATTGCGGGTCAATACAGTAGAGTTATAAATAAACCCAGCAAGGGGAAACCAGACGCTACTATTGTTGTATGGAATTCCAATACAAAAATAAAGTCTTGCGCGGGTTTTGCAAAGAATAGATCCCAGGATGCCCCTATGTCGTCAAGAATGCACTAACAAAATTACAGAACAAAGAGTTGATATGCGAATATGAACGTCGAAAGAAACCAATTATTGTTTAGACTTCGCAGCACACAAAAGACAAAAGGCCGTACGACAGGGGTCAAGCAAATAAATGACTACCTTTAAAGACGCTTGCAGACAATCCCTATGACCACTAATCTGATTGTGTGAAAAAATAAGTAAACACTTTCAAAAATGCCATTTCGAATTTTAAAATGAAATTCAGACCTGGATTGCGTGTGAGCGTAGATGTATGACTTGACATCACTGTTGACTCATCGCTACTTTCTTCACGTAATCGACTGTTTGATGTTGCCACCGAATCCTCTTTGTCACCCTAAAATATTCACAAACACCACCTTCATAGAGTGTCTACATTATAAACATAATTCCATATAATAAGTACTCTAAGTTTACTCAAGCTGATGAATATAAAATCAACAAACAAATCTGAATATATGAAAGCAGACGATATTATATTACCGAACTACATGTTTCATATCACCAATACATGCTTTTTCCTAACCACCTTGAATGAAACGTTACCTCTGCAACAGAACCATTTAATATAACGCAAAAATGTGGCGTTTTTGCGATGATAGCACAGAATTTTATCATCGTCCCACTGTCTCTAATGATACTGTAAGATTTTTAATTTTCTATAAGCAATAGCTACAAAAGTTAAAAAAGCTATAAACAACCAGTTTAGACACGGCTACAAAATCAAATCCAAAACAATTTAAATATCCTTACTTCTCCACGAGTAATCGATGTTAACTTTTTTGCTAAATTTGACATAAACGAAGGGTCAGTCGGAGAAACTGTCGGCTGTGATATTGGAATTTCAGGCTCGCTGCCTACTGTAGTAGGTTCTGATGTTATCTTTGAATCCGGCACAGAACGTTTGATCGAGTCCTGCAAAATGAAACATTTTCGTATAAATGCACCATTAATAATAATTTTGCCACACATGTTCATTTGCCAAATACATGCGCCCTAAATCTTTGAATACAAATTGAAATAAAACACGTCTTCTGGACTCTGCACTACGTTAATTTCACAGAAATCTAAATCGAAACTAGACAAAATGTTTTCAGGAGTAAAATTTATATAATTTTTTTCTTTGTACAAAGACCAAAATCTACTTCAAAGTTTCGATTATAACCTGACAAACCAAGTTATATTATACTTTATCAGCAATTCCTGTGTTCAAACTAATAATTATTCAATTTCGTACTAAATTTTCCATGTTTACACCGTCATAGTTTACCTACCTCATTTGTAGAAACAGTATGATTTTCAACGCTTGCACCACAAGAGCAACACGGATGCATTGCAAATTCACAATCACTACAACAGTTTACGCGGTGCACTTTTGTTGGTAACAAATTGTACCATTTTGCAATTGTCGGCTTCGTGCACAAATCTGGCAGGAGGACAACTTGTTTTGCCTAAAACAGACAATGTTGTGCGTAGCCAAGCCACCATAATATTTATACATAATAGTTGTCAGTAAGAAACAACATATATTACCCTTCATACATCGGTGGAGTCAGGATTTTTTAAACAGGTGGTGCGCGTTCTACACGAATTTCGAAGGCGCATGGATTCCTGTGAGACCAGTCGAAACGGTGGCACCTACGCGTACCGAAAAAGTAGTGTACAGATAGGATCTTTTCAAAATTGAAGCAGCAGTAATCGACTAAAAAACCTCACCAAAACTTCATTCGAATTATCTATCGTTGAAAGGCACATCAACACAACCTCCAGTGAAAGTGCATGCAACTCATGATCGTTTAAATCGAAAGTAAACCTTGTCTGAAATAATTAAAATGAATATTTATTGCCCATATTATCAAATGTGCGCAGAACATATTAGCTGTCGGTGATACGTCTTGTAAATTTCAAACCAGAAAACCATACTGTCCGAAACCTTGCTCGATTATTGCACTTAATTTCTTAATTTGTTTAACCTTTATACAAATTTTGATATTCAAAGATGCTGCTGTTCGTTTGTTTGAACCACTTGATAGGTGCGAAAACAGTAGGAAATACTGCACCTACATTTAACGAACAACAATGTTTATATACAGTTTTAATAAAAAATATAAGTTGCACGCCGCAAAAACGGCTTGATGAACAATAAATTGAAAGCAATCATTGTAAAAACTAAAAATTTATATGTAACTTACGTCAAAATCCAGTTCACATGCCCCATCATAATCTAACCAGCAAGTAGCAAGCGAATCTATGACATTTGAATTTTCACCAGAGAACGTTCCTTTAACGCATCTTAAAATAGAAAAACGCTGATAACATTTAAATATAACTGCAATACTTCGTCAACAATAAATCAGATAATGTCGTGTTGTTAATATATATTTACACCGGTTAGCAACTTGCCCGAAGCACTTGTTAATATTGCTGCTTATTTTAGCTGCGACAACAAAGTACTAGTTGGTTTTTTCCGCGTACTACACCACAATATAAATCATTTTCTGTTGGATAGCTATTGCCTGGCTAAGTCGGTAAAGATATCCATTTGTGTTTCGCAAGGCTCACTTGCTAATTAAGGAGAACACCGGCACAAGGGCGTAGCTAGCCAGGTGTTCAGATGTCAAAAACCCTTTGGAATTTCTGTTCAGGACTTTTGAAATACGATATCAGTTTGCAGCATAAAAAATCCCCTACGAAATTTAAACAGAACGTCCAGGCCGCTTTCCAATTTTCAAAGGTTCGGGTGATCAAAATTGGTCAAGTTATAGCGTATACCGAGTATATTACTATTTTTTGAATGATACAAATTTAAGGACAGAAAATAGAGACGGCGTAATGGGTTCGATACGCAGCATCAGTACAGCTGAAATGGGTTATGCTCACATTTTTCAGTTTAATCTACACTGAATAGATATTATAAAAAGAAATAAATCATAAAACACTTACATCTTCGACAACTTCGGAATCTGAAGTGTAGCCAGATGCCTAACTTTTCTCAGCTCAAAATTGACGCGTCTGCCAGACCCAGAGTTATATAATGCAGCCTGATTCGCAGCTGACAAGTTGCTTTCACTGGACTTCAAACAGCACGAAACACACACCTGTGGCATTAATACCGGCCGTATTGCTGTACATCGGTCGCAGTTGTTCGCAGCTACTCCAGACACATCATCTTCGCTTCGAATCACTGCTGATTGGCTGTCGCGAGCTGGCGATACAGCAGCAACAAGCCAATCAGCGGCCGTTAAGCTAGTGCCTTGCATTGACTCAGAGACAATCATCTGCCTAGCGACATTGCTCGATCGCGACTGGCTAATTAATGGGGACATCGTTGAAACTGGCCAATCAGATCGAGGCGCAGCAGCGCATTGATGCTTGTCCTTAACAAGTCTCGTCATTGGCTGCTGACTACGTTGAAAACAGCCCGATAACGGCGAACTCTCTTTCGGTCGGGTATCGTATACTCCAGAATCGCCTGCCATTGATTCGTCAGAAACAGCTGCTGATACTGACTGTGCGGTTCCACAACCTATTGATATATAATACATAGCTCTAGCTCACTCATTGTAGATATTTAATAAAAAATCCATTTATCACAATAGTATCACCACTATTCTGTTTTTAAACTACGTACTGTTATTCTAGCAGAAAAAATTGTAAAATGTATGACAGCAACAGTATTTCATCATATTAAAACGCCCAAAAACGTCTGATAGAACCAGTATTTGATCATATTGGAACGATGGCGTTAGAAATTCAGCCTATGTTTTGAACTACGTAAGTTTTCAGATCCGCAGATGCCGTCGTTCGCTCGTTTGAAAATTTCCTTCTATCTACGACTGGTGACAGATGTTGCACACATCTGAAAACACGGCTCCTGCTTTCTGGATCAGTTCATAGTTTGTAAACATGGTAAAATCACAAATAATTTTGAAAATTTTTATAAAATATCTTCTTTCTCTTACCGGTACTCGAAGACGCGTTTGAGCATTCGCGAACTATTTGATGATAAAATCGTGGCGGCACATCAGGGCATGGTCCAATTTCACTAGGTACGTTTTTACCACAGTCGCCTTCGCCCACGCCACACCATACGACGTCCGCACCTATCGAATTTCTCGGAACCGATGCCGACGCTGTTAAACGGCATTGCTGCCCCACTGAGCTATCCAGCGGAGAACAAGAGTGACCTGGACGTGTGACACCCTCCGGCGGGTTTGACCGTCCCCCTCTCAACGACATGAAACAGTTTCCTATCCGTCTTTTCATAACTTGAAGGGCATTCTTCTCCTGGACAAACAGTGACACTGGCTTGCAGTACAGATCCATGCGTTAACGATAGCGTACTGGGCCCGAACGAGCCAATCTGCGTTACACTGGGCGGTACAGGTTCGTTCAAGGTGTCACAAGCCACATTCAACTCACTATTTTCTTTGCCACGTTTTGGATAACTTACAGAACCTTCATGAATAGGACAGGGCGAACGGCACAAATCTGTTGGCAAAATTGTCGACCCCCTGCTGAAGTCTTTGGAACCAACATTCTTGTCTGAGGCGACATCTTCCGCACTACGCGTAGTTGAAATATTATCTGACAACAAGTTTTCCAGTCTAATTTGTAAATCATGAAGTGTTACACCGTCAGGTATCTTCCTTGCGTACGCAGTGTTAAAATTCGTCACACTTGGCCGTTGCCGAGAGGAGGTATTTGGTAGCATCAAGTTGGGCGATGGTATATCTTGCGAACATTGGTCGTGGCTGGAACACTGGGAACCAGGGGATGCTAGTAGCTGTTGAGACTGTTGGCCGTCAGTCGTAAAATACGCGAAGTTGCCAGGGATAAGAAATGCTAAAATCAACATAAAGAGTTTAGTTTAATTTTTTTAAATTTATTTGCTAATATTTAAGATTTTTTAATGTTACAGTAGTTTAGTGTGCAATACAGAAATCCGCGCCAGTACCAAGGGGCCGAGGAAATCGCTCCGTCATACCCGACTAACCAAAACACAAAGGTCCGAATGACCCTCCCTCATTAATTAGTTCCTGGACCGTCAGCGGCTGAAGTACC
This sequence comes from Enoplolaimus lenunculus, assembly GCA_030248215.1. Lineage (NCBI taxonomy): Eukaryota > Metazoa > Nematoda > Enoplea > Enoplida > Thoracostomopsidae > Enoplolaimus > Enoplolaimus lenunculus. The sequence goes on from JASANG010000698.1 coordinate 19,190, forward strand.
CCTAGTATGCTGAAGTATACCAGGTTGGTGGGATTTCTGAAACTTTACTTAAGTACGACCTTAGTGCTTAGTACGTAAAAACAGATTACTGAACTATTTTTGTCGTTCTTAAAAGCGTGCTTTTGATATTACAGAGTACTAATTCATACTTACTAACCTTGGTCTAATTGAAAATGAAGACTCATGGTGCAGTCCTAATATAAAGCAAAACTATTACTTTCGTGTTATGACAATGGATCACATTTGGCGTTTATTTTATTTTTGTCTGAAAACTTAATTATTCACTTGAGTCGGCGACTTAAGTAATTACTTTACGTATATATACTTAACTTAAATAACTACTTAAATTTCAAAAACTCAGCTATGTGTCTTAAGACAAACAATTCATACAAAAAAGCTTGCCACGGCCACGACTGCCGTTCATTTATGATATTTTCCATATGTTTGAAAGCGCTGTTGCCAAAAAAGAACGTTTAGCTTAGAACCGCAAACCTTAATACAAACCTGACGATCCGGTCAATGATGCAAAACTTGATGCATGACTTGAGTTGGTGGACAGAGACGATACGGACAGCGATAACGTAGACGCCGAAGATAAAATTCGTAAGCTCGATTTCTTACCAAAGCCAACGTTCGGCTATTTTGCAACAATACACGATTTTTAAATGTGACCGGCGAGCAAGAAGCTGTTGCCTGTAAAT
>JASANG010003954.1:0-19920 GCA_030248215.1 Enoplolaimus lenunculus
TAAATCTTAAAATTTTATTTTGTTTTATAATTCGCACTCGTTGATACGACTGTGAATAGTTCGTGATTTCGGTTACGGTTTGAAACCACCAACTCCGCGTTCTAGGTCCGTTTTCTTCAATGACGGCATATCCGCTCTTGATTCAGAAGTGCAGTCAATTTCCTCTCCATTCTCCCCAACACCGTGATATAGCTATATACCAGTAAGATAGAACGACATGAATAGAAAAGTACAACACGCAGACTGCTGACGAATGTACATTGTTCAAACGGGCTGAAAGTTTGTTTGTTACAGCGGCGTTCAGTACGGTCGACGACGAATAACACCTAATCCCTGGTATTCCCATCACGCCACCAGCTCGCAAATAATAAAGTGAAATGCAAATTCTAACAGGCCACCCCAGTTCACATTAACAAATCCCAAGTAAACCCCAAAGAGCCGCCTAAACCCGCCCAGCTTGTGTAAACCCATACAAACCCTGGATACACAAACTCCCAATAACGACAAGCGTCCCCGTCAAACGTCCTGGAACTACTCCCGGTTTTCTCCTGGTACTGCCCGTAGGCTACGCGCTATGCGCTTTACTTGCTGATTCCCTTAAAGCCGGTGCACCGTGCTCACATTGAAGCTACCGTGACTACTGTTCCAATTGAACGCCTGTTTTGCCTAAGTCTCACAAGTCCACCTGCGCAAATCACTCAACTAAAATCACACGTAAACTCCGCAATTCAGCGCAGGAAAACAAATATAAAAGTCGCCGCAAACATAACTGTGAAAATTTCAAAATGAGATGGAGGCTGGCTACCCCAGCCCCCATGGTTGTTTGATTTGCACACTCTTTCGTGTGGCTCTGGAAATCTCGGACACTCACCAAACCATATTTGACACCTTTAGACACCAGCAACAACAATATAACATGTCAGTCCCCAACCCCCTAGCTATTACGCGCACAAAGCCAATAAAAATATATATTAAGCGGCCACGCAGGGCCTTGAATACCGTTACCTTGCGGACGCAGCCGCCGTGCATCCATTTATAAATTTTACGCCGTTAGCAACGCCCAAGCATAACTTAAGTTCTAAGAGAGACTAGGCGGCGCCGGGAGAGTCCCTTAAGGTGTGGTTTTAGGTTCGGTTTTAGCATTGTTTTAGTTTTTATTTTGAAAGGCATATTGAAGAGTGGCACAGCCACCTACAACGTCATTCTGCACAAGGGGCCGACACCGGCATCGACAAAATTTTATGTTCCCTATTTACAGCCTTTTTGCCGTCGCCAAAAAGCGTAAGAAACAAACAACATACACAAAACAACAATTAATAACAAAAATAAACAAACAACAAAATAATTTTTATTTTTCTTTTTATCCTCCTTAGGATAGCCCACACAGCATCGACCCAAGATCCGACGAGTCATTACGTCCATCAGCGTACTAACCCTTGACCAGTACCCTGCCCCCGGTAAAGTCCGTCCCCAGCGAATCTAGCGTACCAGTGGCCACAGCACCCCGAACGTCCATAATTAATGGGATTCTTCTCCAAATCCAAGCGTGCCCTGACCCTGAACTAACATACCCATCCAAAAAAAGTCCTTTAAAATGTCGCCTTCGTATCGTCGGCGCCTGCCCGTAATACGCGTCCACGTCTGCCTGCGTCACGAATTGTCTTCCCTGTGGCTGTGCCGCCGGTTGCTGCTGCCGTCGATCCGCACGTCGAATCTCGTTGATCCACTGCGGCACCATTCCCACTTGACGCCGGTAATAATGTTTATCGGTTCGCTAACCTGCGATTGATCCACAGAGCCGCCAACCGTTCCCTGATACCGCTCACCCGACACTCGCCGGATCCCGCACGCCGCATTGTTCCCGACTCCACGGGTGGACTCATGCCCATCCCCTGGACTCCTGTAGCCGGACCGTACTACCCTGCTGTAGTACTTGCATTTCACGGCCGACGAATCATACACCGGATTTTGCCTGTCTTGGGCCCATTCTGCTCGTTACCGACCCTGACGCCGGACGCTCATACCTTGGACACCCCTGCTCCTTTCGGCTGCGCGTCGTTGTGAGGCCGTTCCTGCTTCCGTGTCCTCGGAGATCGCCGGAGACACATAAACTTTTTCCCCCGGCGTCCACACTTGCACCGCGGTGTCTCCGTACCTGATACCCACGCTGACTCTTCACTGTTCCCCTTTCCTTTTCACTTCCCGGTCGCCTCCTGCCGTTCCGCTGACTCCTTTTTCCTTCAAGGCGGCACTTCCTGTATGTCAACATCCGGTACAGCTCCAATCTTCTCTTCACTACTCTCGGCTCCGTCACTAACTGACTTTCCGCCCTCTCTCCCGCCGGCTAAGTACTGTCCCGCGCCTCTTCCGTCCCTGTTTTCATCCGAGCTGATCTCAATTACAGTTCCTCCGCTTCTTTCTGGCTCCCCCGAGCCGTGACACCAGGGAATTGCCCCCCCCCCCTGCCAGTGTTATTTCCGGCAGCTTCCGCCTCTTTCCTCTCCGGCGGGCGGAGCGACCAGGTTTCCTGTCAAAAATACTGAAAACAATCTTGCCGCCGCTTTCACTGTCATCCCGTGAAAATGGCCTCTCTGTTTCCCTTGTCACCTCTGTTCCCAACCCGCGCAACCGATCCTTTTTATCCGGTCGCCCAATTTTCTTGTTGCGCGCATTGCCCACTCATCTCCCTTCGGCAAATTTTGCCTCAGCTTCCAATACCGCTGATTTTGGTATGCCCGAGACGGGATTACCCCCCCGCTCCGCTTAACCCCTTCCCCCTGCGATTTATCAAAATAATTGTACATAATCACATCCTACGCAGTACCGGTAGGAAAAATTCCGCTGAGCCCCCCCCAACCACTTTTCCCGGCGCCGTTATCCCTCTGGCTGCCACCTCCCTGCTCTTCCCCGCTTTTCATCTCATTTTTGCCTGATATGTTTCTGGCACTCACACCCCTCAAGCATCCGGCAATACGCCTGCTGCAAGACCCCGTTCCGCGTAATTGAGGTTATCGATTCATTCATTCGATCCAAAACTCTCTCTGCAGCATAGCCCTCATACGCTCTGTAGTTTTCCTACCGCCCAGCCGTACGCTGAGTTTTTCCAACAAATTCCGTGGTAGCCCCAAGGGGGGTTTCTGCGGATTCTCATTCGCCTGATCCCAATCCGCCCCCCCCCTCAACTTAGCTGTAATGAATTATTTTTTTCTTAACTTAAAATAGTTAATACCTCTTTCTCGGCTGTTCTCGGTTGTACATTTTAAGATTGGTATTTATTGAAAGATTCTTGTTTGCTGGTTTCATTTGGGTGGTAGGTAAACACTTAGTTTGAAAAATATATTTTCATGATGCAGTTTGTGCTCATGATTAGGATAACAATTTCTCTGTGCTCAATTTGTTTTGTTTTACGATTTTTTTACAAAAACTTTTGTTATTGTGTTGTATATTCTTGTTGTTTCGAACAAAATTTTGGCGTAAAAGTGTATAGCATGGTGTATTGTAATGTTCCGGTTTGGGGCTATTTTTCGCTTGGTTCTCATAATTAAATGCCGTCGATGTTTTCTGCCAATGTAGGTAGGAACGATGCCTCGTGGCCTCGTTGGAATTGAACACTACATAATGACGCATGAAACGTAACCGGTTGTCATTGAAATAAATATTTCGAATGAGGAGCAAGCTGTGTGAAAATTTGTATTGAAACCGAAGGCAGTAGACCAGCGTAAGCAAAGACCAACGAATAGTGGACGAATTACAAATTAGCTATATGTCAGGACCGAATATTTAACCCTTTGACTCATAGAGTATACTATGAGGAACTAAATACAAAAATGTACGAGCAATACACGCACTGTGAACAGTGTTTAACATTTATAACATATGCACAGTGCAACATCTCCACAAGACGTGACAGCCTACTCGAGCTCGAGCGTCAAGCTCCTATGGCTCACTGGTCATCGTAAACGCCTCCCGCCCGTGAGACTGGAAATCGAATCTTACCTTGAAATTACATCTCATATGAAATTGAAAATATTCATGTGAGAAAAGGTTAAGAAATATAAATCTCAAGATCCATTGTTCAATTAGACGAGGCCACCGAGCTTTTTTAAAGCAACGTTTACTTACATTGGCAGAAACATTGACGGCATTTAATTATGAGAGCCAAGCAAAAAATAGCCCAAACCGGAACATTACAATACACCATGCTATACGCTTTTACGCAAAATTTTGTTCAAAACAACAAGAATATACAACACAATAACAAAAGTGAGACCAAATAAGACGTAAAACGAAACAAATTCGGCACACAGAAATTGTTATCCTAATCATGACACAAACTGCATCATGAAAATATATTTCAAACTAAGTGTTTACCTTGCACCCAAATGAAACCAGCAAACGAGAATCTTTCAATCAATGCCAATCTTAAAATGTACAACAGAGAACAGCCGAGAAAGCCGTGTTGACTATTTTAAGTTAAGAAAAAATGATTCATTACAGCTAAGGTGAGGTTGCAGGCGGATTATTTTCAGGCGAATGAGAATCCGCAGAAACCGGATTTGGGGCTACCACGGAATTTGTTGGAGAAGCTAGCGTACCATTGGGCGGTAGCAGCGCTCAGAGCGTATGAGTTCTATCTGCAGAGAGAGGTTACAATCGATGAATGGATGGATTGCCTCAATTACGCGGAACGGGGTCTTGCAGCAAGCGTATTCCGGATGCTAGATATAGTGCCAGAAACCTATCAGGCAGAAATGAGATGGCTCGCGCGGGTGATCAGGGAGGTGGCAGCCCGAGCGATAACGGCGCGGAACACGTGGTTCGGCAGGGCTCCGCGGATTTTTTCCTACCGCTATCGTCGCATGTGATTATGCAATTATTTGATAAATCACAGGACGAAGGGGTTAAGCGGAGCAGGACGCTAATTACGTCTCGGGCATACCAAAATCAGCGGTATTGGAAGCTGAGGCAAAATTTCGAGAAGGACAATTTGTGGGCAATGCGCGCAACAAATCCGAAGGAACGAGCGGATAGAAAGGATCGGTTGCGCGGGTTGCAAGCAGAGGTGACAAGGGAAACAGAGAGGCAGTTTTCACGGATACAGTGAAAGCGGCGGCAAGATTGTTTCAGTATTTTAACAGGACCTATTCGTGTCCGCCGGAGAGGAAAGAGGCAGAGCTGCCGGAAATGACGCTGGCAGAAGAACTCGGCGATCCTGGTGTCACGGCAGGCTCAGCCAGAAACAAGCAGAGAGCCTGTGGTGAGGGTAGCTCGGATGAAAACAGGGACGGAAGGGGCGCGGGACAATACTTAGCCGGCGGGAGAGAGGGCGGAAAGTCAGTTAGTGACGGAGCAAATTAGTGAAGAGAAGATTGGAGCTGTACCGGATGTTGACATACAGGAAGTGCCGCCTAAAAAGGAGTCAGCGGAACGGCAGGAAGCGACCGGGAAGTGAAAAGGAAAGGGAAACAGTAAAGCGTCAGCGTGGGTATCAGGTACGGAGACACCACAGTCAAGTGTGGACGCGGGGGAAAAGTTTATGTGTCTCCGGCGATCTCCGAGGATACAGAAGCAGGAGCGGCCTCACAACGACGCGCCGCGGAAAGGAGCAGGGGTCGAGGGTATGAGCGTCCGGCGTCAGGGTCGGTAACGAGCAGAATAGGACCAAGACAGGCGAATCCGGTGTATGATTCGTCAGCCGTGAATGCAAGTACTACAGCAGGGTAGTACGGTCCGGCTCCGGGAGTCCAGGGGATGGGCATGAGTCCACCCGTGGAGTCGGGAACAATACGGCATCAGATCCGGCAAGTGTCGGGTGAGCGGTATCAGGGAACGGTTGGCGGCTATGTGGATCAATCGCAGGTTGGCGACGATCGACATTATTACCGGCGTCAAGTGGAAACGGTGCGGCAGTGGATCAACGAGATTCGACGTGCGGATCGACAGCAGCAGCAACCGGCGACACAGCCACAGGGAAGACAATTCGTGACGCAGGCAGACGTGGACGCGTATTACGGGCAGGCGCCGACGATACAAAGGCGACATTTTAAAGGACTTTTTTTGGATGGGTATGTTAGTTCAGGGTCAGGGCACGCTTGGATTTGGAGAAGAATCGCGTTAATTATGGACGTTCGGGGTGCTGTGGCCACTGGTACGCTTGATTCGCTGGACGGACTTTACCGGGGGCAGGGTACTGGTCAAGGGTTAGTACGCTGATGGACGCAATGACTGGTCGGATCTTGGGTCGATGCTGTGTGGCTATGCTAAAAAATAAAAAGAAAATAAAAATTATTTTGTTGTTTGTTATTTTTGTTATTAATTGTTGTTTTGTGTATGTTGTTTGTTCTTTACGCTTTTTAGCGACGGCAAAAAAGGCTGTAAATAGGGAACATAAAATTTGTCGATGCCGGTGTCGGCATCTGTGCCGAATGGGGTTGTAGGTGGCTGTGCCACTCTTAAATATATTTCAAAATAAAAACTAAAACAATGCTAAAACCGAACCTAAAACCACACCTTAAGGGACTCTCCGGCGCCGCCTAGTCTCTCTTAGAACTTAAGTTATGCTTGGGCGTTGCTAACGGCGTAAAATTTATAAATCGATGCACGGCGGCTGCGTCCGCAAGGTAACAGTACTCAAGGCCCTGCGTGGCCGCTTAATATATATTTTTATTGGCTTTGTGCGCGTAATAGCTAGGGGGTTGGGGACTGACATGTTATATTGTTGTTGTTGGTGTCTAAAGGTGTCAAATATGGTTTGGTGAGTGTCCGAGACTCCCAAGCCACACAAAAATATGCAAATCAAACAACCATGGGGGCTGGGGTAGCCAGCCTCCATATTCATTTTGAAATTTTCACAGTTATGTTTGCGGCGACTTTTATATTTGTTTTCCTGCGCTGAATTGCGGAGTTTACGTGTGATTTTAGTTGAGTGATTTGCGCAGGTGGACTTGTGAGACTTAGGCAAAACAGGCGTTCAATTGGAACAGTAGTCACGGTAGCTTCAATGTGAGCACGGTGCACCGGCTTTAAGGGAATCAGCAAGTAAAGCGCATAGCGCGTAGCCTACGGGCAGTACCAGGAGAAAACCGAGAATACTTGGGGTATGTTTTAAGGGGATCCTTGTGGTATTTGGAGTTGTGTTCTGGGGTTTGTCGATTCTAGCGGGGCTAGTTTCGGCGGTTATTTGGGGATTTCTTGGGATTTTGTACGGTGAACTGGGGTGTCACGTTGAGTTTGCATTTGGCTTTGTACTGTGTGAGCTGGTGACATAATAGAATACCAGGGTTAAGTATATCGTAGTTGACGTGCTGAAAGCACCTGTAACAAACGAACTTTCGGCACCTTCGGTGAATATAAGGTCGGCAGTATAAGTGTTGTACTTGTCTAGTCATATTGTGCTTTACTGGTATATAGCTATATCACGGTGTTGGGGAGAATAAAAGAGGAAATTGACTGCACTTCTGAATCAGAGCGATATACCGTCATTGGAAAACGGACCTAAACGCGGAGTTGGTGGTTTCAAACCGTAACCGAAATCACGAACTATTCACAGTCGTATCAACGAGTGCGATTATAAAACAAAATAAAATTTTAAGATTTACAAAATTAACCATTGCTAAGATATTTGATAGCGTCACAAAGATTGCTTTTAATCGTAAGGGTAAAAAATTTTTCGGCCAGCATCCAACGGACGATTATGTCCGTAGTGCGGTCCTGTAGCGTACAGTCGGATCCTCAGTTCCCAAATACTAAATCCTTACTGGTTGTTGTCGGGTCCGCTTCACTTTCTGTCGAATCGAATCATCAATTTTGGCATCGCCTCCTGGACAGGGGACTATGTTACTTTAAGGGCGTCCCGTTTTCACACTGCGGATAGCAATGGACTAAAATTAGGCTTTTGAGTAATTTATTGTACTTTAAGCTCATGGCTTAGGCTCGGTTTTAGATTATCCTTACATTTCAACTTAAATTCGGCATAGGAAACGCTGAATTTCATACTTCAAATAGATTTTTCAACCAATATCGAAGTTATATAAGTAGGTCACTTTTTCAGCTAATTATATATACATATATAACTCAAAAATTTCAATGTATACAGGTTGACATTTCAGTGCAATGATATTGTTTGTATTCCTAGAAATGTTACTTTTTTTAACGAACTTTGATTGTTTCACAATCCAGGGCGCATATTAATAGAAGAGTGTGCAAACTCTTGGGGTTCCGCATGGTACAAAACGTACCACCGGGAGTTGCGTTTTTGGCCGACCGGCGCCCTTTTAATTCTGAGCTTAGGCTTCTGATTGATTCAACTCATTCTGAGTTAAAATCAACTCACTGGAATTTACAATGAGTGTATTTCAGAATGGGAGCGGGAGCATAATGCGGGGTTCACGTTATAACTGGGGCAGCCTGGAACACGTTTTGTCCCCATGACTATAGCTGGTAACATTTTGTCTGACCGTTTATCCGCTATGAGATTCAAAAATTTGAATTGTCTGCTATCTTGATGTGACATCTACTGTTTGTACTGCAATATCATATGATATTCCAAATATTGTCTGCGAGTATCATATATGTTTGAAAATGTCTGCAAAGTTGTGGTAAACTAGCTTGATTGTACTGTAGAATGTCATATGATACTAAAATTTCAAATCTGAATTATTTGTACTTAGGAATATATTTTGGGAAAAACTTAGCGAGAAACAAAACGGTAGAAGCTAATTCAACCTGCAAAATCATTTAATGCTGCATTATCCGACTTTTTACTGTTTTATTTAGCGTGCACAAATTCCATTGTCCTGTATAAATATCATATATTTAGTAGAATTTTGGAATATCATATGATATTCGCATAAATGTCCCGCAGTATCATATGACAAATGGTTATTTGTATACGATGATCGCTCGACATCAGTGATTTGTAAGCCAATGTCATATGACATTCACATTTGGTCTACATAACCGCTATTCGGATCACAGAATTTTATGTTGACGTCGAATCAACATTGGACAAAACGTGTTCCAAGCTGCCCCAGTTATAACGTGAACGCCGCATAAGCTACCCCACGAGAATTTTTGTGATTAAACGATAAGGACACGGAACCTTGGCTTAGGCTCGGTTTTAGATTATCCTTACATTTCAACTTAAATTCGGCATAGGAAACGCTGAATTTCATACTTCAAATAGATTTTTCAACCAATATCGAAGTTTAAGTAGCTCAATTTTCCAGCTAATTATATATACATATATGCACATATAAATAAATACATACATACATACGTATATATGTATATATCTGTCGTAGTTGGACTACATTTATTGAGCGAAGCTCGAACGCACGTAAGCAATTAAGGTAATATGCAAATTAGTTGTTAGCTAACTATTCATTTATCGGTTTTGGAGGTTTGTAAGCAATTTCCTCAGATCCTTGCACCCAAAAACCCTTCAGCCACCCTAATAACTTTTGAAATAATTTAAAAAGTCATAAATTTGTCTTGTCAATTAAGCTAATATGCAAATTAGCAATTAGCTAACTATTCAATTATCGGTCTTGGAGGTTTTTGAACAATTTATTCAGATTCCTCGCACCCAAAAACCTTCAGTAAACCCTAATAATTATTGAAATAATTTAAAAAGTCCGAGTTTTGTCTTGTCAATTAAGCTAATATGCAAATTAGTTATTAGCAACTATTCAATTATCGGTTTTGGATGTTTGTAAACTATTTATTCAAATTCCTCGCACCTAAAAACGCTTTTAAGTGTTGAAATTATATTGCTTTTAACCTTAATAATTAGTGAAATATTGTAAAAAGTCCTAATTTAGGCTTATAAACTATGCTAATATGCAAATTATCTCTTAGCTAACTGCTCAATTATCGGTTTTTAAGGTTTGTAAACAGTCTACGCAGACTCCTCGCGCCACAAAACTCTTTAATGCTAAAATTAGCTTGCTTCTAACTGTAATAATTAGTGAAATATTGTGGAAAGTCCTAATTTAGGCTTAGTTAATTATGCAAATTAGCCTGTAGCTAATAAACGGCAAAAAATTTAAAACCCCAATACGACGTTAACACTTCAGGCAAATTGGCTTTCAAACAAAAAAGTTTATCAAAATCGGTTCAGCCGTTCCTGAGATTCGTTTCGGACGGACAGACGGACAGACGGACGGACGGACATCCACCTTTCGACCCCAATGGACTAAAATTAGGCTTTTGAGTAATTTATTGTACTTTAAGCTCATGGCTTAGGCTTGGTTTTAAATTATCCTTACGTTTCCACTTAAATTCGGCTTAGGAAACGCTTAATTTCATACTTCAAATAGATTTTTCAACCAATATCGAAGTTACATAAATAGCTCAATTTTCCAGCTAATTATATATATACATATATGCATATATAAATAAATAAATGCATACATACGTATATATACATATATATACGTACGTATGAATGTATAGATATGTAACTTAAAAATTTTAATGCATACAGTACATGTTGGCATTTCAGTGCTATGATATTGTTTGTATTCCTAGAAATGTTACTTTTCAACGAATTTTGATTGTTTTACAATCAAAAGCGCATAATACAAGAGTGTGAAAACTTTTGGGGTTCCGCATGGTATAAAACGTACCACCGGGCGTTGCGTTTTTGGCCGACCCGCGCCCTTTGTTTTAGAGGGTGGTTTGTTGTCACATGCAATAACCCCAAATTAAACAATAAGCGGATCGTTTTGTGTTACCGGATGCAAATTATGGACAATGTTAGTGCCATAACAGAAGTAAAAGCATATTCCTAATCCTAAAGCCTAAAGCTTTAGAGCAAAGACAACCATATAACTGTTAAATCGGCCAGTGTAAAACATCAGGAGCGAAACGTTTTTCTGATGGATCTAATGTTATAAGCATTACCTACTGATCTATGGTCTAACTAACCCTTGTTTAAACTCTTTTACATGCTTCAAGCGAAACATATCACAATATGTCCCTTCTACGGGCAAATTTACCTAGTTTCTTTCTTTTACATGGGACACTGTGAAGTTTTCCATTATTTGCAACAGGATCTTTGTGCGCAATCGTACTCCATTTATCATACGTTGCTGCACAACAAGTATAGTGTCACATATTAGCAAATAACGTCAAACTAAAGGGAATCAGAACTTTGTTGAGGTTTGAATTTAGTGCAGCCGATAAATCGAGCTATTTTTGACATCGGATGTATTTGTTTAATTATTGAACTACGAGTATTGTTTTAAAGAAGTTAGCTCTCAATGAATTGGAATAAGCGTTGGTGCCAAATACTGCAAGCATTCATTGGAACTACAATTACACACAAAAGGGCAAAATTTAATTGAGAAATGTAGCAATGAAACAACAAGCAATTAAAGTTCTTAACTGGAAATAATATTACATAATACTGACACATTCATTGGAACTACAATCACACGCAAGAAGGCAAAATTTTAATTCAGAAATGTAATAACGAAGCAACATGCAATTAAAAAGTTCTTAAATGAAAATAATATAACATTGTTATGGTTAAGAGTTTTGGCGGAAACAATAACCTACCGCTTTGTTTCGTGTTTACAGGAACTATTTAAAAAATACGCTGCGTAGGTAAATTCATAAATGCAACACGACTTAATTGTAGTAATATTAGGGCCCATATTCTCCGATGTGTACAGTACCTATCACTAGTTAGCAAATTGGTTTTGTAACTTTTGAGTCACTTAATAGTGAGGTATATAATTGAGTACATTTTGCCCATTTAGTTTGTCCTACTTCTCGTCCACTTTTGAAATCTGCAACGCGAGTTTGGAAACATGTCGCTAACTGGTGGTAGGTGCTATACACTTCTTAGAATATGGAGTTAGGTCCGCAGGTTAAACAGATTTCTGTCGTATACATGTTAATGTTACCGTTGATGCGCTATGCACATTTAGCGTTGTCCCATACTGTTTATCCTGCGTATTTTGTACCAAAAACTGCATTTCTGCTTTGGAAGTAAAATTATATTATATCAATTCCTCATAGAATTTATCACAAAAATAGGCATTGCAGTGTGCGGCCAAATTTATCTGAAAATTGCAGTTAATGAAATCCTATTAGACGATATACCATGAATGTTATATGTGCAGAGTGCAGTAACGGTAACGTGTGACCGAAACTATGGCATTGCATGCAGAACAACTGGCCCATGTATAGAACAAGGCCGGAACGTTTTCCAGCGGACAATAGAGTATAAGTTTAAGCTATAGACATTTTTTGCTTAGGTTTAGGCTTAGGCTTAGACTTAGGCTTAGAAATATGCTGAATCGAATGTCAGATCAAATTTAAGTTAACAATGTTGAATCAAACTTTTCAAATCGCGTAAAAATATGTAAACGTCATAAATGTTATTTTTTCAAAACAGGTACAAAATTAAGACCCCCACAGAACCATGTGCGCATGAGACGCTCCTCTATTTTGATACTCAATGCGGACAGAATGATGTTGAACTTCACCCAAAGGCCCCCCTTGCTAAACACCACGTGTTTTAGGAAATAATCCAGCCTTTTGTGAAAACGGTCTGAAACAGAAACAGGATCCTGTGCACATAAGCTACTAATTGTTCTGGCTGTAACGTTAGACACGTCGCTGTTTCTGAGCCACAAAAATTCCTTGAGATCTTCCCAGAAATACTCGGCGCATGAAAAAGTCAGAAAGAACGTTAGGGGCCCGAATTGTTCAACCATTGTCATTAAATCGCCTTTTCTGTATTTCCAGTATTGCGGTGTTCCTGTAACTGATCCTAGGAGTGTGTTTAGTTGAATATTAAGGTTAGGATCGTCATTGCCAATGCCTTCTATTATTTGACGAACAGTTACTGGGACAGATCCAGGTTTACGTCGCTTCAACGTAGCGTAACACCCGCTGTCGATAGCTTTCAGATCTTTAACACTTTGACAGCTAAAAATATACTGAAGCTCCCGACGAAACCGGGCGCCCTTATGTTTTAATCTTGTGCGATAGTAAATAAGTTTGGAGAGTTTATTTAGCCTGTTTCGATCATACGAACCAAACTCACCAGTAGGGAACAGCTTTGGAAAACACGTTACATCAATAGTTGGATCGGAATCCGTCAACGGAATTCCTTTTATTTTTTTCATTCGATAAAGTGCCGTTGACTTAACATTTGGTTGATTCTGTTGTAAAGGCTACACTGTATATGTATCCGGATAAAGAAAATCATTATCCAATGGCTCCAGCCAGTTTTCGTATGAATAAAACGTTTGCCTCTTTTCGCTGTAGTTTTCGACAAAAATAACTGGAGGTTAAATTTCCAACTAGCCACATTCTTGTATAAAGAATTGTTTTCTTTTAGGAAAAGTAGTGCATTTCGCACTTTATCCATAGATACAACCAAGCGCCAGACGACTTTTTTGCTGGTTGGAACAGAATCTATTAAAAACTGAATCGCATCGGGACTTGGAAGACTAGAAAACGTTGAGTTGACTGTGTCTGAAGGTAAAGGAAGGTGTATAGCAATGCCTTTTAGCGCTTTAACACCCGTTGCATTATTTCCATGTTTCAAATACGGTTTGAGTATTACAGTTGTTTGAAAGCACTTTGCTCGTTGAATAAGCATGGTTTCGTATAAGTTAAAACTTTTGATTTCTTCTGGAATGTTAACGACTGCTAAGTTGTTTAGTTCGCATCGTTTTGCCAGGTCACCTGGTTTAAAATCAAGCTGGCATGGTCTGCATAGTTTAAGCTTTCCAAAATTAGTTCCAAAATGTTGCAGAAGTGTGTTAATGTATTGTTTATTATGTCGGGAGCTGTATTGATCAACTGTCGTCAACCCGGACGCACTGAACAATGCAGAGCAACTATCACACGCCACAGTTGGAAAGTCGTGCAAAACGTTTCGAAATTTTTCTAATTTGAGGTTTAAACAGTGCGTTTATTTTGTGTTCGTTCCAAAAGTGCCTATCGCCGATTCCTTCGATATGGGAAACGAATGTACTTTGTTCAATTGTGGACCCTGATGCAAGATGGTTTTCAAAACGAAAAGCATCTGTAATGTTACGGGTTTTAAAAACTTCATCAATGGCAATTAGCTTAAGCACAATATTTCGTAGTGCGTAATAGCGTCTTAACACTGTTCGGATTCCCTGATAATGAGGAGAAAGTTTTGTCAGCAAAATCAATAAATCCGAACAAATGTGTTCTTCTCGCAGTGTTTTTCCGCATGTAAGCCTACGTTTCATAATGCAACTGGGGCAGGCTTCGGCGTTTATGATAGCTCGTTTCATTAAATACACAGATTTAGCATGGCATAGGTTATGCAATTTTGCATGCAACGCTTCTCCCCAGTTTGTCCTTATAATTGGCGTGCAGTCACTATCACACAGACGCCACTTCTTTTCATTGTCTGGTACGTGGTTATCATACCCGTCGTCATCATTCTGCAATTCAGCCACTGAAAGATTGTCTGTACGATTCTCCGGCCACGGATATCGCTGTATTGATTCTTGAGATTTCACATGACCCTGTGTCCCACCATATGCTTGCTTAATTTTATTTATTCTGTTTACCGTTCCTTCACATCGTATAAAATGTCAAGTTCGACCATTTTCCATTTTTGTGACACTTGCGACACACTATGAGTAATTTCTCTTCCAAGGTATATTCTGGATGTTTACAAGATTATTAAAAGTTTTTGTCGCAATACTGCGTACCTTTGCTGTACGAGCATAGGTTTTAAATGTAGTGCTTTTCAAAAATCTTGAGTAAGACGTGGCTAATCTGTTAATAACAGTGTATCTCCATCGGACGGCTCGAGACTATAAATATTCGTTTGAGTTCCTTTTAATGAAAATTAGTCGCCTTGAAAATTGAGCAGTTGTGTGTTGGGGATTTGAATGTACAAAAGGCATATTAACATTTTGTATATCACGGTCAAAGCATATTGTTTCTACTAGCTCGCTCAACTCGACAAACGCGTTTAAAAACACTTAACTCAAGCGTCCCTGTGTTGTATTTTACAACAGTTGGCCCTGTGCACTTGAATGCTCTTGCTTCTTCCGTTAGTGTTTGAAAATGTTCTTTTCGTAGAAGACGCGCATACTCCAACCGACCACGCTGATTCAATCCCAGATACTTTGCTTTAACTGATTTGAGATTTCCATAATAAAAATTTCCAATAAAGCCACCTCTGTTTTTTATAATGGTATCTATAGTACTAAAATTAGCTTTTCTCAAATTAAGTAACTGATGTCCGGAAATGGTAAACTGTTGTTCACTATCACAGCTTGCACCACCGGCAATTTGCACATAAGAAAATCTGGGCAATCTTCTTCTATATATAGTTCGACGAATAACTGTTTTTCGTAATGTATACCATCATATTTTTCAGGTTTTGAATTGTTTGTTGGTGTTTGCGGAATGTAACTTCTTGGATATGTTCCAGTATCTAAAGACGTTAGAAACAAACGTAATATTAATAGCAGTATTGGCAGCAAACTTCAATGTAAAGAAAGGTAGCCGCGTTGGTATGAATGAATACAAATTAATCTTATAGCGTCATACTTACACACAACATTAAATTTTAGAGAAATTAACTAGTTAGTTTCAACAAAAAATGGGACAGTAATTTTTCAAGCTTTCTAAAATACCGTACATAGAAGTATGTGAGATTATTATGGGAACCCAATAAACCTTAAACTATTAACACACTTCTAATCGCTTGCTGTGCCGTACTCTACGTTAAATCAAGTTTTTATGCTATTCTTGATTGCTACCGAACCGGTCAACTCAGTTGTCAACAGCTTTTCCTAATTAATAATTCATGAAATACAATCCATGCTACTGAAAAAAATGTGCACACACCTGGATTTGCCAGGAATACTGAACAACAATGTTCTTAAGAAGCTTTAGCAGAGTGTATTTTAGCTAGTGTGTTTTGATGGTAGTCCATGCGAACGGAGTAGAGACAATGTGGACTTTATTTGTTTCACATTTCACAGCTCCCTTTGGACATTCTTTTTATAAATGCTGCTCTAAACAGAGTCCCATGCGATAGACTGGACAAAAGAGCTGTGCTTTCAATGTATTGGCATACTGAAAATCGTAGACAAACGAATTCATGCAATAAAAAACTCAAGTTCAGTAACTCATTTTCATGTTAATAGGTAATTTGAATAGGGCTTTATCTGCGAGTTTTTTGTGAACGGCTTGCAGATAGGAAAGAGACGTAATTTTAGGATCAAATCCACTGAAAAGTTTAATTTGGAGCGTCTCCAATAAGATTGGAGCAGCTACGTATGAAAAACCCACTATCCCTTGCGTGCATGAATATGTGATTTCAGGGGTCAACCATAATTTTCAAAAAGGTGTTAAATTAAAAAATAAGAAAATAATGATTGTACGGTGATTTTATCGCTTTGCTTTTTTAATATATCATTGAAACACGTTAGTGTTTACAATATATGTTTCAAGCATCGAGAATGCACGCTTTTTGAAAGTTTTGCAGAATGTTCTCTGCAGGAAAGCAGAGCTGGAATGAGGTAACTTACGTATAGAATATCCTAATGTGCCGCTTCGACACCATACACAAATTGGACAGCTAAACGTCTCATTTAAGTTGTTATTAAAAGTTTGATTTTTGATAATATTTTGTAATAACATCCCATGCATTATAGCTTAGAACAGGCTGCTTTTTAGTGGATTGCAATGGAGCAAGTGTACGCTTTAGACTTATATTTTGTTTAGGCTTAGGCGCACGCTTAGGAGTAGACTTAGCATAAAACCTCACCGTATCCCATGTAAAAGAAAGAAACTAGGTAAAAGTGCCCTAGAAGGGACTGATTGTGACATGTTTCGCTTGAAGCATGTAAAAGAGTTTAAACAAGGGTTAGACCATAAATGAGTAGGTAATGCTTATAACATTAACTCCATAACTTCTATGAAAATAGTTGCCATTTATATCTTTGACGGCTGTCTTTCAGTGTTAACACGCTTACGGTCAGTGAAACAAGAAACATATGGGTCCAACGAACTTCAAAGTGTTAAGCTATAAATTGATACTATTGGTTTTCAAGGCGTTCTAATGTACAACGCTCAATATGCCTTTCGTATATCAGTCAGTGTCTTTTTAAAAGTTATCTCAATTTAGTGCCAGCAAAACATGTTCTTTGAAATATTTAGCAACGTTAGAATTGTATTTTCTAGATGAATAGCTTAAATATGACACGGCACAGAACACAACTTGAAAAACTTTCTCGACTTCAAATCATCAAATTGTCGTGGTAAAGATAGCTAAAATAGTAGAGCACGTTAGGTGTGACAATTTTTTTTCGATTATTAATAGACGCAATTTGTAATCTTGCAATATTGAAATATTTACTAATCAAGTTTTAGAAACATAATATTATAAAACTCAAAAATTATCCTCTTCCAACGAAGAACTCTGGATTAGATCACTTATAAACTGTACATTGTAAAACCCAACAAAGGCTGAAACTAAGCTGATAGGTGATGTCCCTTGGGCCCATATGTTTCTTGTTTCGCTGACCGTAAGCGTGTTAACACTGAAAGACAGCCGTCAAAGATATAGATGGCAACTATTTTCATAGAAGTTATGGAGTTAATGTTATAAGCATTACCTACTGATTTATGGTCTAACCCTTGTTTAAACTCTTTTACATGCTTCAAGCGAAACATGTCACAATCTGTCCCTTCTAGGGGCACTTTTACCTAGTATATTTCAATTACTGTACTGACCCTAACAAGAGGGGGGTTGATATCTATTTGGCCTATCCAGAGGGTACCCCCTGTTATTTGGTTACGGACTGTTTTTCATTTTTAACCCGTCCTCCGTTGCGTTTTGTTAGATGGACCGAACACCCAACTGTTATGTCATTCTTTCTTTTTGGGCAGGACTGACATTCTGCAGCATTTTTGTTGGTTGCTAATGTCACTTGTTTTCTGGATTAATAAAATACTTTATTTGTTCCTGGAGATATTTATGCGCTAAAATTAGGGATAATTAACATTTATAGACTCTAATTAGGATTTAAGGACTCAATCCGCTTACGAATTCTTATTACGGATATGGACTCCTATTGATTGAGAGTTAAAATAGGGACCCCTATTATTACCTCCTGTCTTTATTCGGTTCGCTACAGAACGTTGTTTAGTTTTAGTTGTCGTTCATAAAATTGACTGTTGTGAACTTTTATTAAATGCGACGCGGACGTGTTTTCAACAACGTTTGTATACCCGCTGTAAATTTAACTTTGTATAAGCAGAAATAATTCATCGTCATTGCTTGAACTGATAATTTATAGCTTAAGTTTGAAATTCAAAGCAGTCGTCTGCAAATTATTCACATAAGTTCAAGCCGAAATTCAGAATAAAAATGTTTTCATGCAAATATTTGCAGCTAAAAATAAATCGTACGAGTTGCAGCTGCTAGTTGTCAGAGCAAAAATATGCACATGTAGGACTTTCGTGGATTGGAGCAAAAAAATTTGCATACACTGCCCAAGAGTACAGTACCATCGAGAACTAACTTATCCGTTTGACTTTTATGGATGCTTCGATTGGGTTCTATTTGTTCATCATTGCGTCTACTTTATTCTCCAAGCTAAATTTAATTATACCCAAATAGAGCATAAGAGTTAGCAACTAAATTATGAACGCTGTACGTACAGTAAATGCATAATGGCACAAAAATCTATATGGAGTGCAGAACAAAATTTGAACAGGACATGAAATTTCTCCTGATAGCTCGCTGATGCCGGTAACCGTCTTGCTACCACGAGAATATTAGGTATAATGACCCGTACAGAGGAAGAAGGGTAACGAGTAGTGATGGGAGTCAGATATTATTTTATATCCGGATTGAAGTTTTCTATTTCGGATATATGAAACTACATTCTACGTTTTTTTGGGTTTCAAAGCTCAATTTTCGTTTCTTATGCACTTGTTTTAATTTTTTGCTCAAAGAAAAGTACCCTAATCCGCAAGCTAATTGTTATGAGCGTAAAACATTAAATCTAAGAATGTTTATTATGCAACTGCTTCAATAGTGCTGGGTAAATTCGGTTTAGAAGATTGTCACTGAATAATAAATACTTGCGTAGGCCACGTGAAATTGAGTTGATTTGGTTTGCTTGCGTTGATTTAAACCACTGCAACAGAGATTGTATCGAATGTCATCCTTCCCTCAGACTCTATATACGTAAGTCATTTTACGTTCCAAGATGAAAGAACCACATGAAATATACTTACGCTTAATCGTACAAACATCAGCTCATGCTATTTTTAGTGTTGAAACGTTTTAGCGGCAGGTCAAAAAGCTTCTGACGACGACGGACTGGTAAATATTCTGAAACGCAATTTTCCACAAAAAAATTTTCTGACAAAAATTGTTAAGCAGAAACCTTACAATTTTTTACAAAAACTTTCTCAGCGGTGAAAATTGTTAGATAACGATCCTCTCATTTTATCTCAAAAAATACCTATAACGTATATCAAAGTCAAAAGACGAGGCATTGTAACATTAAACTGCTTTCCATACACAAAATCCGCCGAAAGACCGAGTTTACGACTGTATCCAACTAGATGTAAAGCAAAGAAATGTTTTCAATATTATTCTGAATTATAAAAACTTTTCTGGCAATAAGTACAATTTGAAAAAAGACCAAAGTCAAACAGCTCTAAATTTACAAAAACATAACATTGAAAATACCAAATCTACTAACAAAAATACTGAATAATTTAGATCAATATTTCGACTGAGATTTGAATGCAGAGTTTTTTCGTCAGCTCCAGCTAATTACATAATTCATTTTTGTTACGTATCCAGATATTTTTCGTACCCGGATATCCAGTGCCGATTAGTAATGAGAACCGTGTGTCGTTATTTTGAGTCTGAAGCGT
>JASANG010002046.1:0-19925 GCA_030248215.1 Enoplolaimus lenunculus
TGATTGATAACAAATTAACCGTTCAGATATACAAACCTTGGTCAAACTGGAATTGCAGATTCGTGGTGTCTCCTTAAAATAAATCAAAACAATTACTTTTTTGTTATGATAATGGCTCACATTTTGGCGGTTACCTGTTAGCTTATGTATTTTTATTTACTTTATACCAATTAAGACCTGCATAATTTCATTCGAAAACTCGTCAGCTGTTCTATTTCCTTTGGTTTTAGAAGCCAAATGCTTGCAGTTCAAATAACTGGAAACTTGGGGAGTCTCCAAAATGTTGCGTTGCAGTAAACAAACGGGGTCCAAGCGAAATAATAATATGAAATTTTGTCAAAGATAATCTACAATTTTCACCGTAATTTATCTACCAATATATAGTTGACTGTTTAGCAAACCCAGAAGCTGCAGTTGCACCCCCTTGCTTATACTGCAAAAAATGGTGAGTCAAATTGACTCTCTCCGAAATAGGCTTTTCCAGTCTACACAAATTGAGTCAAATTCAACTCCGCCCCAGTCAAATTTGACCCACTGAGTCGCACGTTTGACTCTGGCGGAGTTGAATTTGACCCGGTTTGTGTAGTCCCGAAAAGCCTATTTCGGAAAGAGTTAATTTGACTCGCCATTTTTTCTGTGTATATCTATCAACGCTCATGGTTTTTAAAGACAAAAAGTAATTAGGTAATTGATTACAGCAAACATAATATTGTGAATGACAGATTTTTTGATAACTTAAATTATTTTCCAATTACTTTTCACTGTCCAACTCGCGTTACAAGTTTTGCTCCAAATTACAGCCTTCCAGCAGATTGAACTCACCAGTGTCGATATATTTTTGCCTCTGTCGTAACAATTGCTGGCTGACGGGCAATCTGAAAAACTATACAAAACGGCAACATTGTTTGCCACAAACTAATACAGAAAACAGTATAATTTATGCGTTTTAAATTTCAAAGGTTGCGGGATTGACCCCGTGAGCATTTCTGAGTTACATTTATATTATTCAACCATGCAATTTTGAGTTATCTTTTAAAGGCAAATATGCTCTAAGCCCCCCCAACTATTCTGGCCTGCAAGTAAATTGTTACTTTTGAAAATAATATACAATTACCAGCGGCGTTGCTAAGATTGTATTTCATTGACGGTAAACCTTATACAAAAATGTTTTGTTAGCAAACCAGAAATTTTTACTGAACTTTGAGATTGACCAGGTTATTCTTGAAAATATGTAGCAGTAGAGACGATATCACCCGATATCCACCCTGTATACGCCCGTACCAAAGAAACTAACAGAAATACACGGTATGGTTTAAAATTTGTCACAAGATTTGAGTAAAAGTCAAAATTTGAGCAATGGCACCGTTTGGTAAAAGGGTGTGCAACTGCACGCGCCCCTTCCTATGGGTTCCCTAAACGAATTTCATATCGGTAGTAATTTTAGCTAAAACTCGATACTACCCGCGATTTGTTTAATTTAAAATTTCCACCTGTGAGTGAATCCTACTTGCACCCCGCAACGCTGATATTCTGGTGGCCTTTTCGTTGGATTTGAGTCAAAAAATAAGTTTATCTTCTTTGTTTTGTGAAAATTTCCATGACAAAATTTATATAAAAGTTTCAGTCGAAGAATTTCACAAAAACGCGAACGAAATTGTGTATTTCACAACATAAAGTTTTTTTAATCTGCGTGAAAATATACATTTTCATTCGAGTTCCCGCTGTGGGGTGATTATTCCCGGAGGTTAAATGTTGCAACAATGTTACCACCAATCTTTCTCAATTATTCCGTTTCAAAAATGAAACGTATATGCCTTTGTAAAGATTACTTTGTTATCTTTGATAAGTTCAAAGGTTATTTGCCAGGATTGTGGTTTTAAGAGGGTAACGATAATAAGGTTCCATACATTGGGTTTTTGCCAGGAACTACGTCTCAGGTGGCATTTTATTAACAGAAATAAATTTATCAGGGTCATTTTATGGTGGGTCGAATTTGACTCTGGTTGCGTCGAATTTGACTCAGTTTGTGTAGTCCCGTAGAGTCTATTTCGGAGAGGGTCAATTTGACTCACCATTTTTTGCAGTTTATATGAAAATGACACATTACATTTTTCTAAGTGTAACCGTTAATCTAAGGCAACTGACCATATTTGAATTGTACTTGAATTTAAACTAATTCATCAGTGCTCTGCAAAAAATGGTGAGTCAAATTGACTCTCTCCGAAATAGGCTCTACGGGTGAGTCAGATTCGACTCCGCCAGAGTTAAACGTGCGATTCAGTGAATCGAAATTGACACTGACGGATTCGATTTTGACTCAGATTGTGTAGTCCAGAAAAGCCTATTTCGGAGAGAGTCAATTTGACTCACTATTTCTTGCAGTGTGCTAATCTTTCTTTGAAGCCTTTCTTTCTGTTTTAACTCCAAGTATGAAGTTTCTTAATATTTCCGTGTTTGCTTCTAAAAACAGCCGTATTCAGGGTAGTTCGAGGGAAGGTGTAGCTCAACCCCCAGTGCCGGAGCAGGCTAGGGTGCGCAAAACTTCGCGGTGGGTCCCCCAAGTTTGTGTTCGGTTGCCCCTTGCAATGATCAAAATGTTATTCAAATTTTTTGTTTAAAATCTTGTTAGGGTGGGGGCCCCAAGTGGGGAATATGGGGGTACCTGCTCCGGCAGTGCGCCCCCCACTCTGTGACTGCCCTTACACAGAAACGCTTGAAAAATTAAATGTGCTGTATTGAGGCGTAGGCCGGATATTTCTTAGAATTCCTATTATACATGGAATAACTCAGAAGTATTAACGTATTTTACTTAAACTGCAATATTTTTGAATTGTTACAATTTTAATACCATTGACATCGCTAAAGTATACTTTAACAACAACAAATTACGTGTAGCTATGTAATTTTGACTCAAAATCACTGTGATGACTAGCATAAAAGACAGAAAAGATAAATGAAAAATGAACGAGAAACAACGCTATTTTGACAATGAATAAGGTATTTCAAAGCGGCGACAACAATTGTTAATGTTGATTCATTTAAGGAAATATCTTGTGATGAGAAAGGAATTAAGAAAGTAAAGCTGGGACTTAAAAGTAACCGCAATACAACTAATTTTTGTTAATAATTTGTCATTTATTCAGCTTGAAGGTAGCCAAATCTTACTTCGGTTGCAAATTAATACAAAATTTAATAATAAGTTATCAAACATGGGAATTAATGACGAGCTTAAGAATAAACCGCTGCTGTATTTTTTACCAGTAACAACCTATTAATTAATAGGTTTAATTCATATCATTCTTGCTGCGTATTTCTTTGGTTTATTGCTATTAGCTGAAGGTCTTGATACAGATTTTGGTTCGGTTTCAAAAAATTTGTCAAATTGACCATTGGTCAAATACACCTTGGATCAGGTATATTTCTTTTTTCGAAATTTCGGCCCATGTAAAGATCAGGGCCGGCAATGTTTTTCTGTGCGACAGGAAAAGAGTAAGCTTTAAGCTTTAGACTAATTTTCTGCTTGGCTTAGGCTTAGGTTTAGGAATATGCTCATTCGTACGCTTAGGTTTTAGGCTTAGAAATATGCTTATAATACGCTTCCGCCGCTGTTTTTTTGCATTGGCCGAAATTTCTAACTTTAGCTTTCGTTATGACTTGAGTAGACTTAAGCAAGATTGACCTCTTATTAGATGTTTTATTGGTTATAAGCCGAGGGCTTTGTAGAATACCGTTTGCGCTATACTTTACTGTGGCGGACGCAGACGCGCATCGCCGCTGGCTGCTATGTGTTGCTATTAAAAATGTATGCAAAATCTAATTGGCGGCGTACGGCGGCACATGGCGAGTTTAGCGTAAGCCTAATGCAGTTCGGTTCACATGAAAACCGTTGGTCAAAAACATAGGCGTAGCCAGGCTATTTGGTGTTTGGTGGGTCGAACCAAATTAGAAAATTTTGTAAAGCTTAACCCTAATTGGCTTGCGCATCTGGATTAACCCAATCACGGACGCTGGTTGTTATACGAGATTGGTCAAAAACCAATGAAATTTAGTTTACTGTAAAATTAATTACCACAACTGATTTATCAGTAAATACTTTTGGGTTAGAAAACTAAATGAAGCTTTATGCAATGTCATACGACCAATTATGTTGAAATTTGTTCCGAAGCAGTGCAAACCGCGACTTCGAAAACAATCTGTACGAGCGTGCAAGCGAGCAGATAACGCAACAAAGGTGAACATACTTTTACCGGTTCCGCCCGGAAATATCCTCTTATAAATTTGATTATCGACCTTAAATGGTAAGTTCCATGGACGTTTAAAGTGCCGATATAGAGAATATATCTCATTTATGCTGACATTTATCGTAAACATTACAAGTCGACCGTTACATGAGATTATACCTGCTCGAATTGAAATCAGGCCGTACGGTTTTGGTAAGTTCAAACCGTGGCGGCATGGTTTGGCCCATGTAAAGATCAGGGTTGGAACGTTTTTATGTAGGACTACAATAGTAAGATTAGGCTATAGACTATTTTTTGCTTCGCTTAGGCTTAGGTTTAGGCTTAGGCTTAGGCTTAAGTTTAGGCTTAGGCTTAGGCTTGGGCTTAGGCTTAGGCTTAGGCTTAGGCTTAGGCTTAGGCTTAGCCTTTGGGATATGCTTAGGCTTAGGCTTAGGGATATGCTTAGGCTTAGAAATATGCTTAGGCTTAGGGATATGCTTATAATACTGTTCCGCCCCTACTCTTTATATTGGCCCATGGTTCAAACAACGGAGCTCTTCTCCTATAAATGAAACTGTTTGGTGCTGCATTCTAAGGCTCAAATCAGGCGTAAAAACGTGATTTGGTTTGCCTAAAACCTAAAACTAAAACGACTGATACGAGTAAAATGTTTTCTATCTTTTGCATCTGATAGCTGTAATATCAAATACGACAACATATTAAATTTAAGTATTAATTTAAAAATCTATAAAACAGAAGGGTAATTATATTGCTGAAAATATGATAAATTTATTATTCTATGGCTGTTAATGTTACCATGATGATTGCCAACTTGTAATCGCTGTTATACGCACATTGGCCAATGTAAAGAACAGGCACGGAACAGTAGCATAAGCATATTCCCATGCCTAAGGCTAAGTCTAAACAAAAAATAGTCTAAAGCTTAAATTTACTCTATTTCAGGGGCACCGTTCCGCCCCGGATGTTTACTGTGGCCGGCATATTTCAGAATACATTTATGTATAAAGTAATTTTTGGAGGGAGCAGGTTGAAATGGATTTTTAACCTTATCCGGATGCGCTATACTTTTGTTGACGTACGGCGCCGTCCGTCACTGTGCGGTGTACGCAAATAACTCACGTACGATACCGTATGGCTACGACCGGTGACGAACGGCGCTGTATGAGTGACGCACGGCGCCGGACGTCAAGTATAGCGCAAGCCACATTGTTGGTGGTAACTTTAAATCCATAAAACCCAGTATATTCAGTTTGCGAACTGAAATATAAGATTTCATAAATTTGTTAATTTGTCGGAATGACTGGAAATTTTCCACCACAGTGTCACTGCTTATTGTGGACCATGCATGACAAAGTAGTTTGTGTAAAACTCTTTAATCGAGTTTTAGTGCTTCTAAACACTGCTCGAACCAACTCAACACTTGAGTATAAAGTCTTTGTATAAATTTCGTTTGCGAGTGCGTTGTTATTCAACCTTCCCCTGCAGGTAAGTTTTAGATGCGTTGTCAGATACCAATCCTTTGGCATTGCAAGAACGACCTTTGTTAATTGTAGAGGCCGGGTCACTGGAAAACTGGTATACTGGGAGACTTCGAGTTATCAGGTCCACTGGAACACTGGTACACTCAGAGTCTTCGAGTTATCAGGTCCACTGGAGGACTGGTAACTTGGAGACTTCGAGTTATCATGTCTACTGGAGGACTGGTAACTTGGAGACTTCGAGTTATCAGGTCCACTGGAGGACTGGTAACTTGGAGACTTCGAGTTATCAGGTCTACTGGAGGACTGGTAACTTGGAGACTTCGAGTTATCAGGTCTACTGGAGGACTGGTAACTTGGAGACTTCGAGTTATCAGGTCCACTGGAACACTGGTACACTCAGAGTCTTCGAGTTATCAGGTCCACTGGAGGACTGGTAACTTGGAGACTTCGAGTTATCATGTCTACTGGAGGACTGGTAACTTGGAGACTTCGAGTTATCAGGTCCACTGGAGGACTGGTAACTTGGAGACTTCGAGTTATCAGGTCTACTGGAGGACTGGTAACTTGGAGACTTCGAGTTATCAGGTCCACTGGAGGACTGGTAACTTGGAGACTTCGAGTTATCAGGTCCACTGGAGGACTGGTAACTTGGAGACTTCGAGTTATCAGGTCTACTGGAGGACTGGTAACTTGGAGACTTCGAGTTATCATGTCTACTGGAGGACTGGTAACTTGGAGACTTCGAGTTATCAGGTCCACTGGAGGACTGGTAACTTGGAGACTTCGAGTTATCAGGTCCACTGGAGGACTGGTAACTTGGAGACTTCGAGTTATCAGGTCTACTGGAGGACTGGTAACTTGGAGACTTCGAGTTATCAGGTCCACTGGAACACTGGTACACTCCGAGTCTTCGAGTTAATATCAGGTCCACTGGAAAACTGGTACACTCTGAGTCTTCGAGTTAATATCAGGTCCACTGGAAAACTGGTGCACTCGGAGACTTCGAGTTATCAGGTCCTTACAGTTAAAAAGATCAGTAGCAAACTCTGCGTTGAATTGCATTGATCAAAGCTAACAAATATGTTCCCCTGTGTTAAACATGGGCATTCGAAAAATAACACTACACAATTCCTATTTTCTCTAATGTTTTTCTCTGTTGTTTTCTCTTTATCATCGTCATTATCTCTGTGTTTCTGAACTAAAGCACGATGCATATTCTGTCTAACGCGCTGAATCCTTCAAGTTCAACCTGGCTCAGGATGTCCAAACCAAGTCTGTCCGTTGGTTAATGTCAACCGAAGGTACGTCAGTTTCAATGTTAATAAACGTTTAGTTGGGGATCAGATTTTTGGGCAAATCTGTATATATTTATGAACTTGGGTATATTTTTCTGAACTGGCTGTATTAACAGAGTTAGCAATTTTGGCAACATTTGATTGCAACTAAGATTTGCTTAAATCTTAAATAAATCTAAGCGAATTAGGAAATCTAATGCGCGTTAACCGGTTGCGGATCAAAGAACTTTCGAATTTGGAAGTGCGAGCTCACGAGCGAGAAACCGAACGTCATTTTAGTGTTAAAACTTAATACAAAATTTTGGTTTTGATTGGAACTTGGCTGGAGTGGCGGCTTAAACTTATGTCAGCAGCCTAAATCTTAAGCGAGCTCAAATGTAATGTATGAATTCATAATGGCCGCAAATTCAATGTCGGTTTAGCTAAACGTAGCTATGTAATTTCTAAAATTCAGTTAAAATATATCAACTTTATATGGCAAATAGTGGCTGTCACTGTATTTGGGCGGAGTTGAATTTTGACTCAGCTTGTGTAGTCCGAAAAAAAGCCAATTTCGGAGAGAGTCAATTTGACTCATCATTTATTGCAGTGTATTACCCTAATATAATAACGATAAAATTAATTTTAGGAAATGTCATTGAGTCAAACGATGCTAAATTATTTGGCCGAAAAATCAGCCGCCGAACGAGCGCTGTTGCACCGGTCTTCAGGACCGAGTATCGATGTTAGTTGTTATGGCTATTTGAAACCGGAATTTAACTTAAGCGAATTAGTTAGTTTATACCCGCTGTTAATCCTAGTCATCATGTTTACATCACATTGACTCAACTCATGGCTTAATCCGGGCCAAGAGGTTTAAAAGCTTACGGATCCTAAAAACCTGGATTTTAAGACCGCTGTCTGACTGCCGTGTGAAGGGTTATGGTATTTTTCTTTACCGAACTAAAAAACTATTAATTTTAAATAATTTCTTTAGTTTTGGAAAGTTGTAAAAGATAAAAATGACACCAATTGTGTTGTTTGAGCAATTTTGAAAAATGGACATTGATGTTAGTAGTTTTGGCTAGCGTTTATGCGTCATTCGTTTGTGTTGCCGACGTACGATTTAAAATAATCCTAAAATCAACAACTGCTAAAAATACTAAACCTAAGGACGTGTATATATAACTTCTGCCCATGTATAGAACAGGGCCGGATCGTTTTCCGGAGGGGCTGTAATAGAATCAGTTTAAGCTTTAGACAAATTTTTTGCTTAGGCTTAGGCTTACGCTTAGGCTACGAAAAGGCTCATCCATACGCTTAGGTTTAGGTTTAGGTTTCGGCTTAAGCGTAGGAATATGCTTATACTACTGTTCCGGCCTTGTTGTATACATGGGCCTCTGTAGTCCGTTTATGGTCGATATTAATGTTTCAGGCAAACTTTTGAACCAACAACGAATAAAGGTTGTAGTATTTGTTTATTTGAATTTTTGAAATGTCTTGAATTTTACATTTTGCTTATAACTTTTGCTGTAATCTGATAATATTATTTTAGGAATACATTCGGCCGTCTGGAGACAGATCATGGCAGCGCCGCTCTCGATCACTGCCAAGGCGAACTGTTCCCCGAGTGCAGGTAAGTCCCGTCAATTGCTATATTATCACTAATGTTAGTTTTCGGAGCCTCCGGTAGTAGAATAGGTTTGGATTTTAGACCTTTGTAGCTGTGGGGGCGAAGGTGTTTAGGGCGTCAAATACTTGGGAATTTTGTCCACGTTTTTACTGTTTAGGCATATTTTTAGTTGATAACACAAGAAACCCCTTCTGAATTTATTCAGACATACCATTTTTTTCTGAAATACTGGCTACTCGTGTTTGTTTTAGTCTTAGCATTAACTATCCGTAGAATTAAACGGTTATTTGTCTTGTATCAAAAGTTTGAGCGATAATACAAGGTTATACTTAAAAATGTACCTTCAAAACTTAAGTATGCTTAGAACTTTTGAACTTAACTTTACTTGGTCCTGTAGTCGTTTATGTACTAGGGTCTCAATCCGTTTACGGACTCTTATTACGATACGGATTCCGATTGATTGGGACTTAAGATGGGGACCACCTCTTATTCTGGTTACTACAGTTCTGTTATACAACGAAACCTAACCAAAATCTCCACAAGACGTGACAGCCTCTTTGTGCAGAGTCAAGGTGCAATAACTGAGCGGTGATGGTTAACGCGTCCCACCCGAGAGATCCGAATTAGAATCTTAGCTTGAAAGAATTGTCTAAGATGAAATATAAATTATTCATGCGAGAAAGTTAAAAAGTTTTACAATCAAGTATTCTTAACTTTCACTCATTTATTTTATTTATTTTTAAGACAACTGGCTATGCTGTGGGTCCAAAACGGCGTCCAGCCCCAATGTACTCAATCTCGGACAGCGAAGATCCTGGCGAAATAACCAGTTCACCTTCAACTCAACGAATATGGAGATCAGTTGAACGAGTGTCAAACGGTCTGTTGCCGTTATCTTTACTTCCTCAAGATAAGGTGAGCAGAGGTTTGAAATTTGCTCCAGGTCCGTTACTCGTTGGTTTCAGCCCTCCTAGAAAAATTCTAAACCCCATCAAATGTTTAGCTGCGTTTATAAGCTTGTTATTGTAACTGCATGCCTATTTTAATATTGTTTTCTCTAGTAGGTTGACCTGGCTACGGTCCTGATTTGCTCTGTGTTTGTTGTATTTTTTCAGTGCCGCACCAAAGAATTAGAAATTTTTCCGTGAGAAATTGCCGGTTTCAAATGTGTAAATGAATTTCTTGGCTTACAATAAGCGCAGTTTCTAGTCTGATCAAATTATGGCAATCGCTATGGCACTGGATTGTATGGGTTCCTTTGTGTTTAGGTTCGGTTGATCATGGTTTCGGCATACAACAATTTTTGTTTTTCAGTAATTTTTATTAATAAACCGCTGAGTCTGATATTGTGCTACATATGTCTGTAGTGTTGGCGTTGAAAAATGTTGCAATTAATTTCAATTAGTTTATAACATGTAATTGAATTAATTTTTTAATCGCTGTCATAGTTATTTGTGCAAGCGTTGCGCCGGCGAAATCGGTCTTGCGATTTACGTAAATTATTCCACAAATTGAGTTTGGTAGAAAAGATAGTCAAAAATAACTGTTGAACTAAAAAAATTTAGTAAAAATGGAACGTTTTTGGATCCCCTTTCCAAAATGCTAGGAATCATGTATTGGTGTACACAGAAATTTAGATTAGCGGGGCAGGAGGGGCACGTCCAAAGGTGAACATAGGGGATATATCTTTCGGAAATTTTTGGCGACTCAAAAATCAAACTTACTTTCATTTTTGTTAACCGGCAGAGGTCAAAATATGGACTGTTGCTCGTTGCGCTTGCTGGCATAAAACTTTTAGGCGAGGGTATCCCTTGCGGAAATCAAATCCTGACTATGACCAAGCGTTGAGGCCAGCAATGAAAAAACGACTACAATATTGGGTTTAAAATAAAACTGGCAAATAGTTAACCAATACGCAGCCCGTACCTTCGCTAGACTAAAATGATTTTGGATAAGTGCTCAGGCCTGTTGCCGGCCTTTTTGGCGCAGCCGTCAAAAAACTGGATCGTAGACATAGAGATTTACGCCAAAATGAGCGTAGCCAAGATTTGAGTTACCAAGGGTGTATCCTATTTTTGTGACCTTTACGATTCCTATCGCCTGTTAAAAGTGCTTTTTCTTGTCTTTCCAGAAATTGCAAGAGGAAATATATCCTATTTCTCCCCGAGTATAATACATCACTGTACGCCAAACAGACTATTACTAGTAAGAACTCTCTGATACGCAGTTATCAAGATGCGATATTGCAAAACATTCTTCTTAGCTTTTGTGCAATTATATTTTTTGTTGCATTCAGCAGCAACAACAATAAATAAATTGTGCAAAACTTGTTTGCATTAAGTTGCAGTTTGAACGCACCAAAAACGCGTACGTTCTGTACACTTAAAAATATTTGTTTTCAAACTAAACTTCTTAGACTATCGAATCAAGTTTTCAGATTCTTGTGCCGCTTTTAAGAGCAGTTTCCAGTGTTGTTTGTGAGTTACGGCATAACTTGGGGCGTATTTTAAGCCTGTATCCTTGTAAATAAAAGCGACATTCGAGTAAACAATTTCTATACCGCTGGCGAAATCAAAGGGGTCCATCCAGATCATGCCACCGCACCCCAAACAAGGACCAAAACCAAAATTTTGTATTAAGATTTAGTTCGAATGGTGCGTTTAGCTTAGCACTCGCAAGCTTATTAAGCTTATATATCAGGCTGGTGTCGTTCGAAATTCCTCTATCTGAGCAGTTGTTTGCGATAGGAGGATTGGATCAGGTGTTTGGCTGTTTGGGGCCTGTAGATGTTGGTACATTTTGAAGCTGATAGAGCAGAGAGGTTTTAAGAAATGCTATTGGTGGTTAATTGTTTTATTTTGTAAAATATCCTTTGAATTCATTGTTACCGGTTTATATATCCGGTGTATTTCAGTAGCGGATCTAGGATTTGTCGGTTGGTGAGATCTGATATCAACTTCACCATACGCGTTACGCGAAACTCTTGACAAGTTTCGTAGTTGCTTTCTTGGTTGGTACAAATTATGACCAATGTAAAGAACAGAGGTGGAACAGTTATAAGCATATTCGTAAGCCTTAGTCAAAGCATAATAATGAGCATATTCCTAAACCTAAGCCTAAGCGTAGTAATGCGCATATTACTAAGCCTAAGCCTATGCCTTAGCCATGCAAAAAATTAGTCTAAACTTAAGTTTACTTTTTTTCTAATCCCACAGAAAAACGTTCCGCTCCTGATCGTTACATGGGCCCAAATTATGAAGCTTGCATCTCGGTGGGGGATCCACATCCGTTCCCGAGATCCCATTAGATCCGTCCTTGATGTTTGTGTGCGGGCTGTGAAAGTTTGGCAATCGTTGACTTATAAAAGTATTGTGATATTGCTTGGACTGGTTCAGTTCAAAACGCGTTCTATTTGATCTTCCTATATTAGATTTGAGGTTAAAATGTTATTACGTTGTTAATTCAAGCGTACAATATTGAGGTGTCTGCAGGGTTGAACTATTTTACACTTTCCCAAACAGGCTTAGGTTTAGGCTCAAACTAGGGTTTATGCTTAATAGGAGTAGGTTGTAGAAATGGCTTACTTAAACCTGAGCCTTTCCTTGAACCTAAGCTTAAGTCTAAGCTTGAACGTTGCTTTTAAACGTAAATAAAACAATACAAGAGGGTTTAACGACTCGAGTTGTAAATTTTCAACATCCGGTCAATGCTGCGTTTAACTTCAGTTTGGCTTTGCTCTGCGTTCAAAACCTTCAATGGTTGAATTGAAATATTTTGAACGCCAGATTTTGTAAAATCAAATCTTTGCGTTGAAATTGAATACAACAATGGCGTTTGTACTCTTGATCGTTTCGCTTTCAAGATTCGTTCCGTTTATTGTATAATCTGATCGCCTTTGGGGGCGGGCTTTGTTTCCACTCTCTGTGGACGTTGGATTGGCTGCTGCGATCCGATATGTATATTTTATATTGTGTTTTACTTTTTTGTTTGTTTATTATGTTTAATAAGGTTTGTGGTAGATAAGTATTATAATTTCTGATTATACTATCGCGGAAGACCAAAATGGAAGATACGCTTAGCTTTGATATTATTCCACATGTAAGCATTCTTATAATTTATTCATGTCTATTTTTAATATGATTAATTCTATTATGACTATTCAGATGACCACAGTTTAACTATGTGGATCAGGATATTGAACTATAGCCTAACCCTAAGTGTAATTCGTAAAATGATAGCGAAATTTCACCGAAGCTATCAGAAATAACTAAAACTAGTCTGCCAGCTTTGCACAATGCGCAAAGTTAGCGAAAACACAATTTCTCGCAAATTTTCTTTTCATAGAACGAAGAACAATCAATCACGTGTATGTCCTAAGAAATTTTGGTAAACAAAATAATGCTGGAAATTTGCCCAATATACGTATGTGGGTCGTTCCAGCTTTAATATATAGATTTTGACAAACTGTTGTTTTTCTATAAATTTTGTAATGATGTTTTGGTCGTGATTTTTCTCAATATTTCAAAGCTAATCTATACACAAAATAAATGTACAAAGTGGTCTATAGATTAAGAAAGAAATTTGATACAGTGCACGAATATTGTTTTAAGAGACTCAAAATTAATTCGAGAGGGTTTGAAAATCGTTGCTTTTGACGTTCCCGTTTAGTTTTTGATTGTTAAAAAGATTTGAAACTTTTTGAGTTCAACAATTAAGTTCTTAAAATTGCCGACAGTGCAAACGAGCAAATTCAGCTGTTTTTAAGTTCGTGAGTTTTAAGACAATACAACTCAAGCAATTCAATTAATAATTACAATCATGCGTAATTAATACAGGATGGTAGCTATGTAATTTTTTTAATATTTTGTCAAATCGTACAAAATGGAAAGACATTTTGCGGGTTTTTTTGCAAAATCTCACAACTTAAAGCAAAAAAATGTCCATATTATTTCTGGATCCATTAATAGAACTCGTAACGGACGTTTTCAAAGAAAATTGTCTTTTTGCATTTTATTCGTTAATTTAACAGAAGAACGAGAGTATTTTGCTGGTAAAATTCTAACTTATTTAGTCAAGTTAATTGGTTTAAAAATTTATTTATTTGGGCCAAAATTTGTAATCGTTTTCGTTTTAAGATGAAATCTGCAGCTTGATGCGGTATAATTGGCCCACGAATCGGGTAACGTAATATATGTAAATTATCAATATTTTGAGGTGAAACTGTAGCTGTTTAGCAAACTTTCTGAATTTTTCAATTTGACAAGCACGTTTTATTTTATTGTTATGAGTTCACTTGTTTTCTGCTTGTATTAACTGTGATTGTAGCCGTTTTGATCGAAACAAAATTATTTTTAGCCACCAATGTATACTTATTACACTGCTCCCGAAAGTGCAGGCGTTATATCAGGGGTATCACAACAAGAACTTATCCATAGCGCTCCGCCTCCGTCACCCCCGGCAGAAGTAAGTTCGATGGTACTGAGATACAGTGCCGCTCGTGAAATAGAACAACAACAGCTGCTTGTGGAGCAACGAGAACGGCAAGAACAACACCGACGCAAACAGATTTATAGCCAAGTGCGTAAGCAGGGGCCACCAGAGACGAACCATGAGGCGATGGAGCCAAATTCAGCGATGCCGGATAATCAGAAAATCAACCAGATAGAGACGCAACAACGACAGCAGCAGCAGCAGCAGCAACAACAACAACAACAACAACAACAACAACAACAACAACAACAACAACAACAACAACAACAACAACAACAACAACAACAACAACAACAACAACAAGAAGAAACCAATAAAATAGACCGGCAACAGCAATGGAAAACCCGTGGCATACAGCAACAACGACGCATCGCTCAAGAAATGATTGAAAAACGTCTGGAAAGCGAACATTTTCTGTCACAGATGTCCACTGTTCAAAGGTCATCATCGGCAATTGTTTCAACCAAACAAGCCAGCACAACAGCGCCTGAGTTTCGGTCAGTGTCAATAGAAATTTGAGCCACACGTGCGGGGACAAGTAGTACGGCAACATCGTCGAAAACCTGGTGACCGGATACGATAATGAATCATCTGTGGCGCTTGATGATTTGTTGACTGCGAGCGCGACGGCGATTGGTCGAAAGGATGTAGGAGTCATTTCGTCGTGCAATTTGTTTCTTTATTAGCTAAGCAATTAACCAATGAAAACCACGTGTTTGGTCAGTGTCACGGTTTGAGTATCGACTGTAAAATAAGCACTTTCCAGGGGCGGGGCAGCAAATTCAACACAGGGCCACGTACATGGAGGCGCAATATATAATTACGGACAAAAATGGCTAACGAAGCGAGCGAAAAGCCAAATAACGTTAATAACGCAATGCTTAATCGAATTAGCGAAATCATAACTTTTTTAAAATATCAAGTCGAATCGGTTTTGCCACGACGGCGGAGGTACGGATATGGTCCCCCTAGAATTCAATAAAAAATAGTTTATTCCATTTACTTCCTTCTACAGTTTTGATTCTCTCCTCTCGCTTCTCCCTCTGATCCTACCCCCCCGTTCGCCCGTTTTCACGAGATCCCTCCCTTGTCCTTTCCCACCCTGCAGTTGCCAGGACTCTTGGGGCATTTGTCGTTTTCGGTGCGTTATCCCTGGTTCTTTTTTGTGTTTTTGTTTGTGTTGGGTTGTGTTCCCTCACTCCTTGTTTGCGTTCCCCTTCGATTTACCCCTCCTAACACCTCCTCTTTCGCGTGTCTTTCTTGTTGCGTCTTGTTGTCCGCTCCTTTCTTCTCGGGTCGCCCTTTATCTTTTTACCCCATAACGCCGCACATTCCGTCTTGGTAATATCTAAAAAAAAAAAAAAACCTCACAGTTAATACAAGCAGAAAACAAGTGAAACTCATAACAATAAAATAAAACGTGCTTGTCAAATTGAAAAATTCAGAAAGTTTGCTAAACAGCTACAGTTTCACCTCAAAATATTGATAATTTACATATATTACGTTACCCGATTCGTGGGCCAATTATACCGCATCAAGCTGCAGATTTCATCTTAAAACGAAAACGATTACAAATTTTGGCCCAAATAAATAAATTTTTAAACCAATTAACTGACTAAATAAGTTAGAATTTTACCAGCAAAATACTCTCGTTCTTCTGTTAAATTAACGAATAAAATGCAAAAAGACAATTTTCTTTGAAAACGTCCGTTACGAGTTCTATTAATGGATCCAGAAATAATATGGACATTTTTTTGCTTTAAGTTGTGAGATTTTGCAAAAAAACCCGCAAAATGTCTTTCCATTTTGTACGATTTGACAAAATATTAAAAAAATTACATAGCTACCATCCTGTATTAATTACGCATGATTGTAATTATTAATTGAATTGCTTGAGTTGTATTGTCTTAAAACTCACGAACTTAAAAACAGCTGAATTTGCTCGTTTGCACTGTCGGCAATTTTAAGAACTTAATTGTTGAACTCAAAAAGTTTCAAATCTTTTTAACAATCAAAAACTAAACGGGAACGTCAAAAGCAACGATTTTCAAACCCTCTCGAATTAATTTTGAGTCTCTTAAAACAATATTCGTGCACTGTATCAAATTTCTTTCTTAATCTATAGACCACTTTGTACATTTATTTTGTGTATAGATTAGCTTTGAAATATTGAGAAAAATCACGACCAAAACATCATTACAAAATTTATAGAAAAACAACAGTTTGTCAAAATCTATATATTAAAGCTGGAACGACCCACATACGTATATTGGGCAAATTTCCAGCATTATTTTGTTTACCAAAATTTCTTAGGACATACACGTGATTGATTGTTCTTCGTTCTATGAAAAGAAAATTTGCGAGAAATTGTGTTTTCGCTAACTTTGCGCATTGTGCAAAGCTGGCAGACTAGTTTTAGTTATTTCTGATAGCTTCGGTGAAATTTCGCTATCATTTTACGAATTACACTTAGGGTTAGGCTATAGTTCAATATCCTGATCCACATAGTTAAACTGTGGTCATCTGAATAGTCATAATAGAATTAATCATATTAAAAATAGACATGAATAAATTATAAGAATGCTTACATGTGGAATAATATCAAAGCTAAGCGTATCTTCCATTTTGGTCTTCCGCGATAGTATAATCAGAAATTATAATACTTATCTACCACAAACCTTATTAAACATAATAAACAAACAAAAAAGTAAAACACAATATAAAATATACATATCGGATCGCAGCAGCCAATCCAACGTCCACAGAGAGTGGAAACAAAGCCCGCCCCCAAAGGCGATCAGATTATACAATAAACGGAACGAATCTTGAAAGCGAAACGATCAAGAGTACAAACGCCATTGTTGTATTCAATTTCAACGCAAAGATTTGATTTTACAAAATCTGGCGTTCAAAATATTTCAATTCAACCATTGAAGGTTTTGAACGCAGAGCAAAGCCAAACTGAAGTTAAACGCAGCATTGACCGGATGTTGAAAATTTACAACTCGAGTCGTTAAACCCTCTTGTATTGTTTTATTTACGTTTAAAAGCAACGTTCAAGCTTAGACTTAAGCTTAGGTTCAAGGAAAGGCTCAGGTTTAAGTAAGCCATTTCTACAACCTACTCCTATTAAGCATAAACCCTAGTTTGAGCCTAAACCTAAGCCTGTTTGGGAAAGTGTAAAATAGTTCAACCCTGCAGACACCTCAATATTGTACGCTTGAATTAACAACGTAATAACATTTTAACCTCAAATCTAATATAGGAAGATCAAATAGAACGCGTTTTGAACTGAACCAGTCCAAGCAATATCACAATACTTTTATAAGTCAACGATTGCCAAACTTTCACAGCCCGCACACAAACATCAAGGACGGATCTAATGGGATCTCGGGAACGGATGTGGATCCCCCACCGAGATGCAAGCTTCATAATTTGGGCCCATGTAACGATCAGGAGCGGAACGTTTTTCTGTGGGATTAGGAAAAAAGTAAACTTAAATTTTAGACTAATTTTTTGCATGGCTAAGGCATAGGCTTAGGCTTAGGTAATATGCGCATTACTACGCTTAGGCTTAGGTTTAGGAATATGCTCATTATTATGCTTTGACTAAGGGCTTACGAGATATGCTTATAACTGTTCCACCTCTGTTCTTTACATTGGTCATAATTTGTACCAACCAAGAAAGCAACTACGAAACTTGTCAAGAGTTTCGCGGAACGCGTATGGTGAAGTTGATATCAGATCTCACCAACCTAACAAATCCTAGATCCGCTACTCGAAATACACCGGATATATAAACCGGTAACAATGAATTCAAAGGATATTTTACAAAATAAAACAATTAACCCCACCAATAGCATTTCTTAAAACCTCTCTGCTCTATCAGCTTCAAAATGTACCAACATCTACAGGCCCAAAACAGCCAAACACCTGATCCAATCCTCCTATGAAGCAACTGCTCAGATAGAGGAATTTCGAACGACACCAGCCTGATATATAAGCTTAATAAGCTTGCGAGTGCTAAGCCAAACGCACCATTCGAACTAAATCTTAATACAAAATTTTGGTTTTGGTCCTTGTTTGGGGTGCGGTGGCATGACCTGGATGGACCCCTTTGATTTCGCCAGCGGTATAGAAATTGTTTACTCGAATGTCGCTTTTATTTACAAGGATACAGGCTTAAAATACGCCCCAAGTTATGCCGTAACTCACAAACAACACTGGAAACTGCTCTTAAAGCGGCACAAGAATCTGAAAACTTGATTCGATAGTCTAAGAAGTTTAGTTTGGAAACAAATATTTTTAAGTGTACAGAACGTACGCGCCTTTGGTGCGTTCAAACTGCAACATAATGCAAACAAGTTCTGCACAATTTATTTATTGTTGTTGATGCTGAATGCAACAAAAAATATAATTGCACAAAAGCTAAGAAGAATGTTTTGCAATATCGCATCTTGATAACTGCGTTTCAGAGAGTTCTTACTAGTAATAGTCTGTTTGGCGTACAGTGATGTATTATACTCGGGGAGAAATAGGATATATTTCCTCTTGCAATTTCTGGAAAGACAAGAAAAAGCACTTTTAACAGGCGATAGGAATCGTAAAGGTCACAAAAATAGGATACACCCTGGGTAACTCAAATCTTGGCTACGCTCATTTTGGCGTAAATCTCTATGTCTACGATCCAGTTTTTTGACGGCTGCGCCAAAAAGGCCGGCAACAGGCCTGAGCACTTATCCAAAATCATTTTAGTCTAGCGAAGGTACGGGCTGCGATTGGTTAACTATTTGCCAGTTTTATTTTAAACCCAATATTGTAGTCGTTTTTTTATTGCTGGCCTCAACGCTTGGTCATAGTCAGGATTTGATTTCCGCAAGGGATAAACTCCGCCTAAAAGCCTTTATGCCAGCAAGCGCAACGAGCAACAGTTCATATTTTGACCTCTGCCGGTTAACAAAAATGAAAGTAAGTTTGATTTTTGAGTCGCCAAAAATTTCCGAAACAATATATCCCCTATGTTCACCTTTGGACGTGCCCCCTCCTGCCCCGCTAATCTAAATTTCTGTGTACACCAATACATGATTCCTAGCATTTTGGAAAGGGGATCCAAAAACGTTCTATTTTAACTGAAATTTTTTAGTTCAACAGTTATTTTTGACTATGTTTTCTACCAAACGCAATTTGTGGAATAATTTACGTAAATCGCAAGACCGATTTCGCCGGCGCAACGCTTGCACAAGTAACTATGACAGCGATTAAAAAATTAATTCAATTACATGTTATAAACTAATTGAAATTAATTGCAACATTTTTCAACGCCAACACTACAGACATATGTAGCACAGTATCAGACTCAGCGGTTTATTAATAAAAATTACTGAAAAACAAAAATTGTTGTATGCCCAAACCATGATCAACCGAACCTAAACACAAAGGAACCCATACAATCCAGTGCCATAGCGATTGCCATAATTTGATCAGACTAGAAACTGCGCTTATTGTAAGCCGAAGAAATTCATTTACACATTTGAAACCGGCAATTTCTCACGGAAAATTTCTAATTTTTTGTGCGGCACTGAAAAAATACAACAAACACAGAGCAGAAATCAGGACGGTAGCCAGGTCAACCTGCTGGATAAGACAATATTAAAATAGGCATGCAGTTACAATAACAAGCTTATAAACGCAGCTAAACATTTGATGGGGTTTAGAATTTTTCTAGGAGGGCTGAAACCGATAACGGACCTGGAGCAAATTTCAAGCCTCTGCTCACCTTATCTTGAGGAAGTAAAGATAACGGCAA
>JASANG010002335.1:0-19891 GCA_030248215.1 Enoplolaimus lenunculus
CCAATTGCGAACTGGAATAGTCCAAACCGGAATTACGACTTGAGCTAGCCCAAGGCAGAATGATGTCTGATAAAGCTGTGTGTTTTCTGATTGGTTACTGGATAGTCGTAATCCTGCTTGATTCAACTTTACTTAGCAAAACAAACTCTTTGGTAACCAACAGGTGGCGTTTCCTTAGCCAATCGGAAAAGAGTTTTCGCAACAGCCAATCGTATTTGAGTATGGCATTAAGGTTGTAACCAATCAATAGGCATGTACTTGTTGCATATAAAGAATTACGCCGTGGGCTGGCCCAAGTCGTAAGTACGCCCTAGATTAATACAAATCTGAATTGAGCTAACTCAATTCGGAATTGGGCTAAATTATGACTAGGACTACAACATATATATTATATATAATACATACATATACGTATAATATATATATTGTTACGGCCCAACATCAATCGTACTTACCTGCATAAAACTATTTCCGCCGTATCTGTCTTCAAATCTATTTCTAAATAAAGCCCTAAAACATAAATTTGTTAAAAAATATTTTCCAACAATAAATTGTCAGTTTGCAATTTTGAAGTAAAATTTGCAGAATCAGCAAAACTGTCTCAATTTTATATTTAAAATTATTTTGCCGATGCAGTTCAAAATATCATTTATTCTAAATATATATGCCTATTTCACCTTGATTGCATGCAATTTTGTCAAAAAATAAACATCGAAATGCATATTACTTTTAGAGCTTCCGAAGTCAATTTAAAAGTTGATTAACGGTGTTATTATGCAACGAGAAAACCTTGAATTTTATAGGACAAAAACATTTTCACGTGATGATGCTGCTACTCTGCGCGACGAAATTGATTGGCTGTTTTGAAAAATTTACAATAACAATGTAAATTGTAGTCATGTGATCATCACCCAGGTAGTAAACAAAGTACAATCTGGTAGACACCAGTAAATTGGCGTAAAAACAACTGAATAACTACTCAAAATATGCGATTAAAAGCTTGGATGTTTGGAATTTTGCAGCGAGATAGTGCACCATTGAAATTTAGCGTTGGCGTTTGTTTACGGATTTTTTAGAGACTTTTATGACCGGAAGGTGGGTCTTGGCCCTCACAAGTTGCGTCCCCCGGCTGAAAATTAGAAAACGAATACTTCGATCAATTTCTGTACACTCTGTTAATGGTCTTGCCCGTTTCTACTAAACAATTCATTTTTGCTTGGCACTTATAAATGCGAGTGGGTTGCTACCGTAGTTGAACTTTGTATTCAAATTTGAAGTATAAAAGTTAAAATTTCATCATCGAACGAGACGCATTTCATCATACACCATGTATTTAAATACTCTATGGGTGTAATTTTCCCGTGAGTTGCTAAATTATTCTTTAAACGAATGCTTTTTGAATTAAACCAGAATATTTTTTCGAATCTGGTTCAAGCATCAATAGATTGGGTACATGTAAAGTTGACGGGCGGAACGTTTTTTCTGCAGGACTGCAATAGAGTAAAGGTAAATCGTTAGACTATTTTTTGCGTAATCTTAGGCTATATGTATACTAAGATCATTCTTACGCTTAGGTTTAGAAATAGATTTCGGTTTAGGGTTAGGAATATGATTTTATATACTGCTAGTACGGCGTTGTTCTGTACATTGGCCGTAGTTTGGAAACACAGTTCTTTGACAAATTTTTGCGCCAGCTGCTGGAGTTTAACATTTGGAAGACGATAAAAACTCCCGTAATACAAGAGCAATAGATGTCAAATCTTTGGGTCAATGTTACTTTTAGGGGCGTAACAGTAGACTAAGTGTATTCTTAAGTGTAAGCCTTACCTAAGCGCTGCGAAAGTGAGTTCCTAAGCGTATGCCTTAGCCTAAGCCTAAGCCTAAGCAAAAAATGTAATCTAGAATCTCAACCTACTCTTTTATACACCCATCAGAAACCTGGACGCCCCTTAATATAACATGGCCCAATCTTTGTATCAAACAAAAGTTGAAATACTTAAGTCATTGAACCTCCTTCCCCTATTTTATAGGCGTTGGCTTTCGTGTTTAAGTTTTCATTTTAAGCCGTAGTCGGCGTCATAATAATAATAATTAATCTTCAATTATTAGTATTTTCCTAATTGACGGGTAGACCAAACAGATTTACCTACTGTTTTTTATTTTATTATTGTTCTTTTGTTGGTTCAAATATATTTCTTCGGTTTGATTGGCTGTATTTGACGCGTACAGTAGCAAAACATTAAAGCCCTATTCACACGTGCAAGTTTTTCCTGCGAGAACTTGCAGCTGCAAATTGCACGCAGAACTTGCATTTTTTATCAGCCAATGAGAAAGCGGCTGCAACAAATTCAGTGAACTTGCATGGTTATTCACACATGTAAACTAAATATCTAGTTTTGATTTTTAATGAATTATTTGCAGCTGCAAGTTTTTCGAACGGGATTTTGGAAAAAACTTGCAAGTGCAAGTTGCAGCTACAAGTTCTCGCAGCAACAAATTGCGCGTGTGAATAGGGCTTTATATTTAGACTGTAACAAACTGCATTCGCACAAGAAACCAAACTTTTAAATAATATTTAAAATCTTTATGGCTCGGTTGTTTTGGTGAATAGCTGATACTTATTGATATCAAATTTGGAGATGAAGTTTGAAAACTTGTTTATGCTATAGTTATATTTTGCAATTTTTCCAAAAAACAAATTGTTGTTTACTAATACGTTATATTTTGACGATGGCATTACCGCTTTTGGGCGATTGTTATTGCGTTTGATTGGGCCAAATATAGGTAGTTTAGAAAGCAACGCAAACGAAGCTTCTTCTAGAACAATCATATCCAATGAAAAATGCTTTTGCTTTATATGGTTGGGTTTTGACTTTTGAATAGTTTTTGATAAAATTTTAAGTTTTATACTTGGGATGGGCTTAGGCAAAGGCTTAGGTTTAGGAATCGGTAAAGCCATTCCTATACCTAAGTCCAAGCCTGAGGCTTTTTGGTGTTTGATCATTTTTCGAAAAAATTTCAAGTTTAAGACTTGGGCTTAGGCTTAGGTAAATGCTTAGGATAGGTAAGGCCTTTCGTAAACTTGAGCCCAAGCCTGAGGCTAAGCCTAAGCATAAATGTGATGAAAGTGTACATGCCTTTGGCTCTATGACGTCTCTAGGACGCAAGCCGCCAAAATTGATTCAGTAAGGCATGTATGCCCAACAGTGGCTTGTACTAAGTTATAAAAACCAAGTATTTAGGTGGAATGCGCAAGCTATTTTCAATTTTACAATTCGTGTTGTTGCAGCGATAATTTCTGTCCTTTGGAAATCCATGGCGTTTGCTTTGCGAGTTTCTTACTATTTATACATTGCGTGGCATCTCCCATCAAAAATTTTTGTATCCGCAACAAATTCCGTTTGTTGTCTCAGCTGAATCTCTCTTTCCTACGCCGCTGTTAGTTTTTGAAGTTTTCAAAATTTTTTTCAAAATTATTCTTTTGGCGTAAAAAGTATTTCAGCTGAAATAAATTTTTTTATCTCTGGATATTATTGGAAAGTAATGAAGGTGTTTCCGTCCGAGAAAAGATTATTACACGGCTTATACGCCTTATGGCTCATATAACAACTTACTTACACGACATCTATTGGATTTGAAAGCTAAAAACATTATATATTTCAGAAATTTATGCCTTAACAGTATTAATACCGTATCCTTGTCCAAGTTAATTTGCTCAAAACGTAAACTGGGACATTACTAAA
Source organism: Enoplolaimus lenunculus (assembly GCA_030248215.1). Classification (NCBI taxonomy): domain Eukaryota; kingdom Metazoa; phylum Nematoda; class Enoplea; order Enoplida; family Thoracostomopsidae; genus Enoplolaimus; species Enoplolaimus lenunculus. Next base: position 3,744 of record JASANG010002335.1, read on the forward strand.
TTAAAACGTACAAGCATTATGGTAAGTTAATATGTAGTGCTTTAACTTATAATGTTGCGCTATCAATATCCTAAATGCGGAAGAAGTTTAAAATAGTACATTTCAGCCAACTTTTGAGACTCAATAGACGAGATTTGAGCTAAAACTATTTCAATAAGATAAAAAATGTTCCGATGAAATAAGCCCCATTTTGCTACCTCTGCCTACCGACCCAAGTACAGCTTTAATAAAATAACATGATCATGCTAACAGAATTTTTAAAATATATTCGACCCTTCATAGAACAGGGCAGTAAACAGTACTCCAAGCGTATTCCAAAGCCTAAGCATAAGCCAAAACCGAAATGTAAGCGTTAACCTATACCTAAGTCTATTAATCTAGGTGTAAATTAAAGCAAAAAACAATCTAACGCACAAGCTCTTTCTATTGCAGTACAACTGGAAAACGGTTCACGCTCGTATTATACATGGGTCAATTTTTTTTCTAAGATTGCGAATCGATAAATTGCTGAAAATATATAAGAAAAGTGAAAGTTCCTTAACAACACTACATATCCTGCGTTTTCCCCATTAAAAGTTATTCAAATATATACAAGAATGTTCAGTTAAACATATATCTATTAATCAGGGTACAACAGGAGGTCTGCTTCCGGCTCTGGCTCCGGCAGAAAATCGGCGTCCGGCTCCGGCTCCGGTAGAATTTTTGCTGCCGGCAATTTCGGTAGTAAAATTTTGCATAATTTTGCAAAATTCATCTGTTTAGCGCGTTTTGTTTCACTTTTGTTACAATTTCAGGAAAGAATTTTTGAAATTTCGCATAAAATTAGCCTAAAGCCGAACAACTTAACAACATATTACAGATATTGGCTTAAATTAACTAATAAACCATTATTTTTTCTACATAATTTCGCCTCACCTCCGGCTCCGGCTACGGCTCCGGCTCCGGCAAATTTCGTTGACCTCCGGCTCAGGTATTTTTCACCTCCGGTTGTACCATGCTATTAATGCCTACGCCACGTATTATAATAGTGCTATTTGATGGTTGATACCAAAAGTGGATAATGACAAGAGTGTGCAACTTCTGGGATCCAGCATGGTACCAAATGTACCACTGGGTGTTGCGTTTTTGGCCAATCCTCCCCTTGTTTAGAGAATTGTCGATATCACATAAATACCCCTAAATTAAACCATAATGGGACCATGTTTGCCGCCGCATACATAGTGTGCCATGGTTTGCACCGGTTGTACCCCCCCCCCCGCTAAATAAAGGGTGGGGTAGAGCAAAAACGCAACGTGTGAGGGGAACATGTTTTTCTACACATAATGTGCTCAGTTGCACACTCTTGTTAAATAGGATATTATACGCTCTTGATGATACTGACAGAACAAAACTTCGCGTTGTCCAGGTTGAAACAAAAACTCATTTGTTCAAAAATAATTTTAAATTTTGAAATTAGAATTAAAGTCCGGAAAGTTTAAAAAACGGTTTAGTAAAAAAAGTACTGTACTTTGTCGACTGTAAATTGTGGATTGTTAAAATCAAAAAAACTATGTTAAGTCCAGACACTTTGAGGGAGACCCATTTTTTCGGGGGACAATAACTGAGTAAATGTTAAGCTTTAGACTAGATTTTGCTTAAGCTCGCGCCTAGGTATATTTGTCAGCTTAACCTTACGCTGAGGCTTCGACTTTAGGCTTAGATTTAGGTTTTTAATATGCCTATGCTACTGATACGCCTCCCAGTGTAACATAGGTAAAAACAACCTGCAGACTTTTTGTCGGCAAAATTTCAGACAAACTCTATCAATTATTAGTCAATTTCTGCGAATTGTAGTCGTAAATAGTGAGAAATATTAGGTTCAAGTTATCTTTTAAAACATAAAACATTAAATTTTTTGAATTTTACCAAAAATATAAAAACTTTCCAGATTTGTGTAAAAAAACTGTTCTTTATTGTCAACAATTTTTTGCGTTTTATTTCAAAATCCAGCTCAGCAAAAATGTATTTAAACGCCATGTCGACTTGCAGTTGTGTGTTTCATACTTCACCGCTGCGTTTGACACTAAAACTTGCAAAGTGCAACTGCGTGCTTGGGTTTTTAAAGTGTCGCAGCTGAATTTTGTGCATAGTTTTTAGCAATTATATAAGAATTAGGAAACAGTTTTCTAAAGTTTCTTAAACATTCGGATTTTATTTGTTTGGTTTTCTATTTTTAAACCCACGCAAATCATGCCACCGGTCACCTCAAACGCTTGCAAGGTACGTGTACTTAGTTGAACAAGTTACCTGCAAACCATTCTATTTTGAGCCAAATTTCATTGGGAATATAGTCAAAATGTGTGAGATATATTTTGGCTATAATATGATAGTTTGAAGAGTTTTATAATAGGAATTGTGGCAAAAATATTTGTCTGACACGTTTAATACGATCCGCGTTACATACGTAACAGTATTATAACAAAACAATTAGTTTTCGCCGGCTCTGATTAGTTATAGTTGTGCCAAATCTACACCGTTTCTCTCACTGAGAAACACAAATCAGTAGTCGTTATTGTAAAAAATGTATTTGTACAACATCGTGTATTGGTTTGTTTCAGCCTGCTTCTCCAGCAACAAATCCCGTTGTTTATATGGACATTGTGATTGGAAACGAGCCAATTGGTCGAGTTCTCTTTGAATTGTTTGCTGAACAGTGTCCAAAAACAGTTGAAAACTTCCGTGCGTTGTGTACTGGTGAATGTCGAAATGCTGAAGGTAAGTATTTTTCATTGCTATTAACCCCTTCTCACATTGAGTTGCCTGTAGGCAACTCAGCGCAGTGTATATACGTTAAATAGTATATATCGCTCCGTGTTTAACAATTCCAACACGTATACATAGTACTAAACCACCACAAGACGTGAGAGCCCCCCTCGGGCTCGAGCGTCAAGCTCCTATAGTTGAGTGGTGATGGTATACGCCTCTCACTCCAGTCACTGGAGTTTGAATCCTAGCATAAAAGTAGGTCTCAGGGGAAATAGAAAATATTCATGTGAGAAAGGGTTAAGCGAAAAATGTTCAGTTTACTATCTTTAAATTTAACTTTTCATTGAGATGAACTTTTTAAATTGAAGTTTTGTTAGGAATAGTGTCATAACAGCAAACGTTTTTCAAGTTTTAAAAAATTGTTATATTACTGCTAAAATAGCGTTTTGACAAATTCTAAAAAGCATTCACTTAAAAGCGTAAACGATTCATTTTAAAATCCATCTGCTGACATAAACGCGTAACGACAGAACTGTGTTTGACGCGCAAGAAGCGATTTAAGCAGTATCTCATTTTCGACCGAATTCCTATTTCTTATTTTTTCAAAGCGTTTTGTTTTAACAGAAAGTATTTATCTGTCTAATAGATTTGAACTCAAATATGTGGTTTTAAAATTAACCATTTTTGTAAGAATTCTATTTCAACCAACATTTTTCAGAAATTTCGCTTTATGGCCGGTCATAATTGAATCCCTATTTTTTTCTTCTGCATGATAAAACCTTCGTGTTATGGGGCACAGATGTATGCAATTGCGTCTGCAGTCTTAAACGGGCCTGGGATATCTACATAATCAAACCTGACAAACTTTGTGGGACACTCAAAAATAAGACAAATGCAATGGCTACGGCTTAAATTTTGCAGAAATCGAAACACCACAATCTTCAAGTACGAGAATTTTTTGCATTTTTAGCAGTTAAATAATTCTGCTGTTTAACACTACTGCGGAAAAGCTTATAACTAAGCCAAAGCCTGAAGCTATTTAAGCTGAAGCCTAAGTATAATAGTAAGCCTATACACCAAATTTGAAAATCATGTTGGAAAGCGTACAAAACGCAAACTTTGGTCAACAAAAAAAATTGTTGTTAATTTGCACAGTTCAGTTTTGAATTTCAGGCAAGTTGCTTCACTACAAAGGATGCTCGTTTCACGCCGTGTACCCTGGTTGGGCACTCGTTGGAGGCGATATCATGAACAACAACGGAACCGGAGGTGAATCAATTTATGGGCCATTTTTTGAGGACGAAAATTTTACGATTCAGCACAATAAACCTGGACTCCTGTCGATGATGAACTTTAAAAACGACACCAACAACTCGCAGGTAAGTGCACTTATATGTTAAGCAGTATCATCCATCTCGTCCAAACACTGAGATACGCAACCATGCCTGTTAACCTATACACCGGGAAAAACGTTTAGATCCGGTGCTAATCAACACCACTAGGATGTAACTGTCACCTTTTTTACCTTTTTTACTTGTCAGAGGTTACTTACACCCTAGATTGCAGTTCGTTTGCCAAAAATTGTTCAATCAAGCGATTTTACATATTGCGAATTAAATTGTGGTAAAATCACAATACTGTATTAAAAATACAAAAAAAATGCCAAACTACAAAATCTTCTGCTAAACATATTTCTTTCGGAGATTTTATACCGCATTTTATTGTAACTAGTAAGCCCGTTCAATTTTCATAGGTGCTTTTGTTGTGTTTCACCTTCAGTATTTTGCTAAATTCATCTTAGCTAAACTTCACATTCACTTCGCTTTTATACCTTTACAGTAAGCTCCATAATTTGGTTATACTTCAGCAAGATTGAAATGCGTATTCTAGTTCTGGTACTGTAGAGACCCGAATAAGAGAGTGGAGTGACAATTATTTGGCCGCTCCAGAGGGTACCCCTCTGGTTTAGGTTACGGACTGTTATTTATTTTTAACCCGCTATCAGCCGCGATGCGTTACTGATGTATATTCGGTCTTGCAACAATCCGTTCAACTAAACGTTTATATATCTTGTGTCAAAAGCTTGAGCGATAATGCAATGTTATACCTACGTAGGAATGTACTACCAAAACTTAAGTATGCTTTAAAGTTTTGGACTTAACTATATATGGTCCTGAAGCCATTTGTGCACTACAATCAATGATAAAATTGACATTTATGGACTCGAATTAGGATTAAGGAACTCTATTCGCTTAACGCGCACTTATTAGAGATACAGACTCCAATTTAGTGGGACTCCAAATGGGGGCCACCCCTCTAAATACCCTCCTTTCATTCGGGACACTACAGTAATTAGTATTGAGCAATATATACAATATAAATATACATATAATGTATATATATAATACGTATTATATATGTATATGTATGTATATATATATGGATCCAGAATTAATAACATGATACGAAAATAAAGCAAGAAGAACATATATTTTATCAAATTTTCAGTTCGTGATTTCTCTCTGCGCAGCACCATCAATGGATAACCAAAACGTTGCGTTTGGTCAAGTGCTACCCAGCTGCGCTCATATACTCGACCGGATCCAAGAAGCAGGATGTGACGTCCTAAGCGGATACACACGTGAACTTGTGACCATCGCAGATTGTGGACAACTACCGGCACCGACCGCTGTTCAATGCCTCAAAACAAAGATAGGAAATTTGACTGGAAATGAAATTCAGCGAACTCCAAAATTGGCATAAATTTTGCCTGCAATTTCATTGCGGATTGTCTCTGAGCATTAGTCAGCAAGCGTAGATTAGCTGTGCACTGATGACAGAGCTAGCGTTCTTCGCTACGCGGACTAAGCTCAATATCAATTGCTTAATAACTAATAGTTTACAAAAAAACTGTTCGGAAGTACGCGGGTGCCTGAAGTCTTCAAAGTAATTATTCCTGCAATGCAGCTTTTGTCGCACAACATTTGTGTTGGTTTACTTTTACCTGTTATGCACTTGTGCAACTTATCCAGAAGTAATTGTTTATGAAATATGCAATATCAACTGTTATATTTTAGCTTTCGCTTTGTACCTTTCCGCTATTATATTTAAAAATAATTCAAACAAAATAAATGGTATTATCTTTATTTGATACTGTTTTGATCACGTCAGGTACAGCTACATATGTTCAAGCCATGTATTGCTTCATAAACGCACTGATACCAGTCGAATTTTTACAATTTTAATTGGTGATGTACCAAAGATTTATGCGCATGTAAAATTTACTTACTAAGTTCAATGTGAAAAGATTACAAGGCTGCGTAAGTACCTTTAGTGATTAGAGTTGCGGACCGGTAATCCGTATGTCGACCCCCACCGCGACCGTAGCAAAATTGTCGTAAAGGACTATATATGGTACTGGTTAACTTCGAACTTATAACTAACTGGTTCAGGTCACTCTATCAAGAACGTATTTCGCAGTCCTTGTGGGTTTAAGTCGTTCACATGCTTTAGCTACAGAAACGTTTATAAATTAAACATGATTCTGCTAAAATTTCAAGGTTATTCAATTCCTAGTTGTATGAACCTATTTCAACTTATAATAGATTTAAGGCTAAATTTTGAAAAATAACTTGAATCTGTCCTATTCTCCGCCCTATCTAATTTTAAGAAAACATCTGCGAGATTATGCACCAGATGCCTATGACACGGGGTAAGATTTAAAAGTATACTTGTGAAAAAATTTTATTATTCGTAAAAAATTTCAAGTTTTACTTTGCTTTCTATATTATCTAATGGTATACCTGCAGCAAATATTTGCACCACGTAAATTTTTATCACCGTTCAGCATTTATTCAACAAGCCATTTAGCGAAATTCTGCATAATTTACACAATGCTCACTGCTAAATTTTTCGTCCCACCAAAACAATACTCTCACCATGATCTTGAACCAACCAGCAACCTCGGCAAAATATGATTCTCATTTGTTTTATCAAATCACTTATCATCATCCGGATCAACTTCTTCGTACGCTGCCCCCATTCGTTGTCGTAAACTTGCTACCGAAATCGTTACCGTAATACCATAAGTGACAAACAGAGCAGCGATTACAATTGCCGAACATATTTCAGCTCTTATAGCCGGTGTACAGTCCCAACAATCGCACTGGGACGCATGAACCCCATCGGCAGCACACGAACGCCAACAAGCGTCTAGTTGCGGTTCTACGCAACGTCGATAATCGGCAATTAGTTCAACGGTATTAATGCCAAACATTGCAGTGAGTGCAATCAACAGTATTACACTAACTGCGACGTAGATTGTTAAGCCAATTTTGTCTAATCTGGTACGATTCATATACAAACCGCGTAGAAATGCAAAAATAGCAATTAGGCTAACAACAATTCCGTTACTGAATAAATGTAACGCAGAATGAGCTTGAATTTTAACGATTCCACAAACAAGTAGAACTATTGCAAGGAGCAGTTGAGCAAACAGTGTTATGATAAAGTTACGTTGAAGACTTACAGGGAGCCGTATAACAATTCGGGGGGCTGGTGGGGCATACGATGGTTTTCGGCGTTTCCCGTCAGACGATTCAGTAGGGCCAGGGCCGGTTTGATTGGTTCGGGTGGTAACATGGGTAACGATTGGTTTGCGTTCGGACACGGTAGCTGTAGCCGATGTTGGTGGGGCAATAGATACAACTGGCATCGGGTTAGAGTAAATCTGAAATATGTAAATGTGAAATTTGTTCGATTTATATAGCCGATTTTACGAGATGAGCAAAATACTGCGATTGCAAACTTTTGACAAATGAACTTTAAATGCAAGTTGAAAAAATGTGTCAACGTATAGAACAGGGTTGGAACAGTAGTATAACCATATTCCTAAGCCTAAGCCTGAAACTTAAAGACTAAGCAAAAGATTAGTTTAAAGCTTAAACTTACTCTATTCCAGTGCCATGGAATAAACGTTCCGAACCTTTGGCCAGTGTAAAGAACACGGGCGGAACAGTATTATAAGCATGTTCCTAGGCCTAACCCTAAACCTAAACCTAAGCCTAAGCCTAAGCGTAAGCGTAAGAATGAGCATATTCCTAAGCCTAAGCCTAAGCCTAAGCGAAGCAAAATAATTAGTCCAAAGCTTAACCTTACTCTATTGCAGTTCCGCAGAAAAACGTTCCGCCCCTGATCTTTATGAGCCCTAAATTTTAACCTTTATAAATGTGTAGCTAGCATTAAATTAAGCTGATATAAAATGCAAGCAGGTAAATCGGCATCTAAAATTTGAGTAGTAAGCTAAAGCTTTAGACTAATTTTTGAGTAGGATTTAGGCTTAGTTTTAGTTTATAGGCAAATCTTATTCTGAGACGTAGACTTAGGCTAGGCCTAATTTCAAAACGGTTACATTTTTGTACAACTTAATTAAACACAAACTTTTTTGTTTTCCATATAGGGAATTACTATTCTAGTGTTATTCTTCAAGTATAACATTGCGCCAAACGAAAATCTAATAAAGACCGTAAAATTAATAGAGTCCAAAAATTTTACTGGAATCTAGAAATGTCATTATTTTAATTAAAGTACGTAAAAGTGTACAGTATAATGGCTGGGTTTCTGAAATTGTAAGTAAATATCAACTTAAGTGTTGCTAAAGTATTTATTTAGTTTTATAAAATCGTACTTAGCCATTAACTTAAGTGTTGCTTAAGTATTTACTTAAGTCGCCGACTTAAGTAAGTAAAGACTTAACTTTTTTGATAAAAACAAAGAAATGCCAGCTTTGCGCCAGTGTGACAAGAACGAACGTACAATTTTATTTTATATTACAGAGATACCTTGAAACTGCAATTTTTATTAGACAGAAGATAATAAAATCTAGAAGCAATAACCTGCAACAAACCGAAAACTTTTAGTTACTTAAGTATTTACTTAATTACCCTTTAAGAAACATCAAATTGGTTAAGAAATTGCTTAACAAATGCTTAAAGTATAATGTTATACTTAAGTAAGTTGTCACACTTTTAACATTGCATTGATTGGCGTAGATAAAATTGCATGAATTCTAGACACAATATATCAAAAGACAAAAATATCATTAAATGGTCCTATTTGTTTAACGAAGCCTAATAATACCTTTTGTCGGGCAAGCCATGTCACTTATGACCTAGAAACATACAATTCTAAGCCACAAAATTGATGGCTATACTAAATTAGTTGGTTTACAAATAAACAAGGTCACCGCATTGTAGGATATATAATTATTGTCAACGACAAGGAGACGTTTATCTGCGCTAAATAAAAATTGTTGTAAAAGACGCTGAAAAAATTCGAGAAAGCTTGCTGGTTCATTTATCCTTAACACAGATTTGAGGTTTTTCAATAAGGAATTTATATTTAAAACCTAAAACTTAGGGTTGTGCTATACTGTTTTGACGGACGGCGCCGTGCGTGATCCGTACGGTACCGTTCGGTGCCGTGAGTCACCTGTACAGCGCCGTCCGTCGACATCGTGCGGACTTCTATTTCTTCTTAAAAAATTCAAAATATAAGTGAGAAAGAAACTTTTAAATTCATGGACCATATTTATGATAGTTTAAAAATTTGGTTGTATCAGGGATACGAGAGACGAAAGTTCCGTAGGAAAGCACTAACAAATACATTGTGCAGCGTACAGCATGCGCACTAAACACGACTTTTGTACAACTTTCAAAAACAGTTGACCGTAACTGAAACACGGAATTAAATTCAATTGAAGCATAACAATCGCTTCTTTCATAAACCATCATCAAAAATGTAGCAGAAACAATTTTTCCTAAACCTAAGCGTTTCACTCAGGCTCAAGCTCAAGTTTAAGGTAATAGGTTAAACCTAACTTTGAGCGTAACCCCAAGCATAAAGAGAGCACCCTAATTCTAAGTCTAAATCTGCGGCAGAAAGAAATCAAGTACCGAAACAAAGGTGCTTAATATCTGGCTCTCGACTTCATTAATCAAGCTGGGAAATAGAAACCGTTGAAACTTCCGGTTTCAATTCCGCGACGTTTTCATTAAGAACGAAAATCTTGCACTAGTTTTTTTGGAAATTCGCTTTTGAGTACCACATAAAGCCTGGTGTATCCTGTACCCTCGCCTAGTGGGTTCCTTGTTGTGTTGCCCGCTATAACCACAAATCAAAGTTTGTTTATCAAACAACCAAGATAAACTGTATATACGGGCCTAAAATGCGCAGCACACTAGCTGACGCCGATTTTACTTGACCGGACAGACGTAGAAATCACTTAGACTAAAAAAAGTACTATCTAGAATGGGCCTAGTTAGCATTTTGAAACCAACCATGAGGGTATTCAACAACAATGGCGTAGTCGGGATTTAAATTCTGAAGTGTTTTATATGAAGGAATTGTGCAAGCGAGTGTAGTGAACGAAACAAATCTTGTCATGGGTCTTAGCTAACGCGTTATTCTAAAGCGTGCAATGATGACTTTTTGTTGTTCGGCAAAAATTTTTTTATAGATCTATCCCTTATCACCGCTGCCACATTAGTCGCTGGAACAGTTTCTGAATTATCGAGCTGTCTAGGGTTACACCGCAAAAAATGGTGAGTCAAGTTGACTCTCTCCGAAATAGGCTATTGATGACAACACAAACTGAGTAAAAATTCCACTACGCCAGAGTAAAATAGAGTCGAATTTGACTCAAGCGGAGTCAAATTTTGACTCAGTTTGTGTAGTCATGAAAAGCCTGTTTCGGAGAGAGTCAGCTTGACTCACCGTTTTTTGCAGTGTAGGACCCGGTCAATATTTATACACAAAAAGTATTTCTAAATTTACTTATGCACCTATTGTCAGCATGTAAGATCTGAAAAGTATTGTGTAAATGTAACGCTGTTTTCCCGAAAACTGTGGAAAAATATTAGATTGAATAAATTTTCAAATTTACCCTGAAATAATTTGTTGTAAAATAGAAGAAATGCTTATAAAGCAGCTTAGCCATTAATGGAACATCCACGTTACGTCGACGTGGATGTAAAAATTGTACAGTATTCTTCAATTCGACCGGGTACAAAACAACGCGCGTATCGGATGACTCGTATATCTTGGTTAAATTTGTAAGCCATATTTGCATATATATTTTTCCCGTTGTTTATGCGTTAAAGAATCATATATACCTACATCTGCTTGAACGTTACCCAAATGTGTTAAGTTACACCTTTAATGATATAAATTATTTTCGCGTTTCTGTTCTTGTGACTAGAAATGCAGTCAAAAGAAAGGACCAATGTTACTTTTAGTTCCGTAACAGCAGATTAAGCGTATTCCTGAGCCTATTAAGCCTAAGCGTTGCAAAAGCGTATTCCTAAGCCTAAGCCTAAGCCTAAACAAAAAATGCAGTCTAGGATACAAGAATACTGTTTTACAGACCCACCATAAACCGGGACGGCCCTGAAAGTAACATGGGCCAAAGAAAGAAACACAATAGGATTACAAACATTTCCTACAGTTTTAGTTCAGCAAGTTTGTGTGCCTAAAGTAGGCAATGAGAGTTTATGCAAATATCTATAGGATACGGTTGGTGGAAACCGAATAAAAACAGAGTGAGATAATTCAAATTTCAAGGACTACAACAATTGTTTCATATCCCAAAGCTTGGCCATGTTCACTAAGAAGCGTTTAAAAATTGCGGAAGATACTTTTAATTTGCGAGAATTATGCAACTTTAAGTACTTCTCACATTGAGTTGCATGTAGGCAACTCAGCGCCGTGCATATACGTTAAATAGTATATATCGCACCGTGTTTAACAATTGCAACACGTATACATAGTACTAAATCACCAAAAGACGTGCGAGCCCCACTCGAGCTCGAGCGTCAAGCTCCTATAGCTGAGTGGTGATGGTATACGCCTCCCACTCCAATCACTGGAGTTCGAATCCTAGCATAAAAGTAGGTCTCAGGGGAAATAGAAAATATTCATGTGAGAAAGGGTTAAAGTGCGCTTTTAGCAAATTTTTGAATATTTCAACGATTGATTACTTGCGTCGAAAGGTCAAAATTTTTAAATCCGTGAATTATCCTCGTCCTATTTTTCAACTTGTTTCGCTACAAAGCACATTGGGAGCTTCAGATGAACCATATACTTCGCTTGAGTGTGCCCGTTTTATACTAAAGACTAACCTTTCCGTGCGCCGGACAGTTGGAGTACGAAGTGCCGGTTGTAGCCATTGACTGGTACATCAGAGCCGCGAGTCTAACAAATACACAAATATAATTATGACAAATATTATTTGCAATGTAGAGCTTAAATAGTAATAAATAAAACATCTTTTCTCGTTTTAATTCACAGTAGTTGAAGCAACAAAGTATATACCTGAGTTATCACCACTATTTCAATTGCGGATTGCTCTAGTGCAGAGTTTTTGTACGCTTCCTTCTACAGGTTCAGGCTTAGGTTTAGGCTTATAGGCGTGGGTTTCAGAACTGACCTACCTAAAGCCACACCCTAACCTTTACTTATACGTTTACTTAAGTCTGAGCGTGCGCCTAAGCTTTTTCTAAAATGTTGGGGGAAGTGTACATAAGCCGAAAGTTTTGGCCCATAACTGACAGCTCGTGACCCCGTTTATATCACAGGCAAAAGACAACGAAGCATGATTGTACTCGTATATACGGAGTATAGCCAAGGTGTATCGTAACGCGTTTTATAGCCAGCAAATGTTGGATGGAAATACAATTTTCATGAACGGAATTTGGCAGAAAGACAGTTAATTTGGATTTGTTTGACGTCACTCTAAAATGTATTGGCTTCAAAGTTGAACAAAATAAAATTTGAAATCGAAGAATTGAGTCCGTATTCAGTATTGGCCAGCAAAGGATTATGTGAGACTTAATTTTTGGCCCCGGAACCACTGAGGTATTTTCGAATGTTGCCAGACTGTACTATGGGTGTCGTGAGAATTTTTTAAAAAGGTTTTAAAAACTCTGTAAAAACAAATATTCAGATATATTTAGCTGTAAAAATGAATTCTTATTTGTTGTGTACTTATAAATTTTGTATTTTAGTCAGCAATATTATTGCAAGCCACTTTACTTCTGTCTCGCAAACATAGCTTGAGCATCTAGAAAGCGAATCTCCAAAAACACCGGAACGAATACTACTTTTATGTGGGGTGAACGTTATAACCGTGGTAGCTTGGAACACGTTTTGTTCTTATCACAATAGCGGGTAACACTTTGTCAGTACGTTAATCCGCTATCAAATGCCAAAAGTTTGTGTTGACAGCTATTCTGATGTGACATTTGTTGAATTGAAAACACATTTATCTGTAGAAACCTTTAACGGTTGAACAAATTATATGACACTACATTTGCTTTGATATTACACCCATTCAGCACAATCAAGAGCGTATACAAAGGGAGGGATAAAGGCGATGATTACTTCCCCAAATTTTTGCAGACAACAAATAAAAGCACTCTCTAACAGGTATTCGAGTATCCTTTTAACTCTGTATAGGGGGCAAAAAAATATCGGTTACGTGAGGTTATACCGCAGAGCAGAAATTCTGGCTACACCTCTATCCAGGGCAAGCGCTAGGATAGTTGGCCGCGAAACAGGCCCGAGGCGCCCCCACTAAAATGTTTCACAGCTCTATAGCTTCGCCAAGATGCGGCCCCTTAAGCGTCGGACCCCCAATTGGGGGGGGGGGGTTGGGGAGGCGCTTCTGCCGACATTGCCTCTGACAACAATGTCCTATGGTGTGCGACACAAACATCCGCGACCATAAACCGAAATTTCAAAAGATAAAACTGTGTAAACTGCTGGGCTCAAACGTGATACGTATACATAAGATAAATTGGACAGCAGTTTTCATCTCAAGATGGCTACTCCATAAATAGGGGCTTTAAAGATTTTCTGTACCTAAGTCTCAACAATACGGTACAGTAGAATTTTACCTATAACAACATTTTCACAAGTGGCAAGAAAACTTTCTGGCATAGAATTTTTTAATACTGTTTGCAATTTTACAGCCAGGGATGAGATGCCTGCATTCGAGGGTCGGCGCTAACGCTCTTATCCCCTGCATTCGATACTGGACGGTATACGCGTCTAGTTTTTGTTTGCCTGTTTTGCAAAAGCGGTTTCATAAACGCGCCCGAAATAATCGTCTATTGAACAACGACAGAAAACCGGAGCATGAGAGCAGTGCGTTTTGATCAATTTCGGACCCTTTTAAACCCCGGTGCCATAGCCGTTTTAAAATCTCGCATAAAAACGTTCTTCACAAAAAAGTTTGTAAAATTAAATGTTCTAAACACTTATAAAAGCGAACGACAAGCCAGCCGCAATTTTAGTGCTAAATCTTATCGAAATATTTTGGTTTTGATTCACGTTGAAAGGTCTTAGGCTTAGGTTGGGTGAAGGAATGCTTGGATCCGTCAAATTTGTCTAAATTTGCAGTGTTTAAAAATGAATTTTATTTTTTATTAAGTTTACATTCCGTGTAATGTGCGACGTTTGAGACGAATCATGAGTTTATAATCATCAACGGCTTTTAAAATGTTTTTAGCAACGTAACAACTAAAAGTCATATATTTTGAAGTAAAAGCAACGTAAACACAGAGGAAACAGCTCTGAAATGGTAAATTATTTAATTTTTTTTCTGTATCCGTGCGTGGACTGTTTTTCAGCTATTCGGCTCCGAGAACACATGGTGCGTATGAACAATTTGCATAGGAAATTTATCCAATGTACAGAACAGGGGCGGAACAGTAGTATAAGCTCATTAAAGCCTAAGCCTATGCCTAGGCCTAAGTCTGAAGCCAGGTAAAACAAATTAGTCTAAACCTTAAGTTTATTCTATTCTAGTCCCACAGAAAAACGTTCCGCCCCTAATCTTTATATGGGTCGAAAAATTTCCACCATGATGGAGTGAATTTAGACGGCATACATATCTCCAACCACCACCCTGGTACCACAGCTGTATAAGAAACAAGGACCCACTTCGCGGGAGTGTAACATTTTTCCAATGGACTGCAATAGAGTTTGGCTTTGCCTGTAGACTTATGTTTTACAGTCAGTTTTAGACTTAACATTTTATCACTGACGCTTAGGCTTTGGCTTAGGATTATGGTTAAAGCTATTGTAAAGTGACTAAAAGTAACATTGGCTAAAACAAGTACTTACGATTATTTTGTTATAGCATGGAACTACCATACCAACCGCTCATTTACTTTAAGGCTAAATTATAAACTACACTGTTCGAAATTTGAAGCAGGCATAGGCAGACTGTATAATTGAGTTGATCAATGTATAGAACAAGGGTAGAACATTAGCATAAGCATATATATTCCTAAGCATAAGCCTAAGCCTAAGTATAGGCGCAAGGATGAATGTATACCTATGACTAAGTCTAAGCCTAGCATAATCAGTCCTTAAAGCTTATTCTATTCCAGACCAACAGAAGAACGTTCCGACTCTGATCTTTACATGGGCCACTCAGTCAAACAATTTAAGTTTCAAATTTAAAACATTATTTAAAAGTAACGCCAAAACAACTACAAAAAAAGAAAAGTAAAAGACTGCGGCGTTGTCAATGCTTAGTACCTTGTGCCATGAATAATTAATCAAAGTTTTGCCGATTTTGTGGCATAAACAAGCAAGAAACCTAAATATTTTGCTTGTACTCGCTCAAAGACACGAAGATATTTGACTCAGCTTGAAGGTACAAAATAGTGACAGCTGAGAAGCATTGCTCGGCTAATGTTATGCCTTGTCACATTTCTTACGCAAATGAACCGGTTTCCTTTAAATATGAGACATCACACAGGTTCGAGCTCGAGCTCATGAAGCTGAACGGTGATATCGAACGCCTTTCAATAGAGAGACAAAAGTTTAAATTTGAATTAGATCCTGTAGAGATCGGGGGCGGAACGTTTTTCTGTCGGACTGCAATAGAATAAGCTTAAGTTTTCGGTTAGGTTTTGATAAGGCTTACGCTTAGACTTTTTAGGCTTAGATATGAGATCGTGTTTACGCTTAGGCTTTAGACCTAGGCTTAGGCTTAGGCTTAGGAATAAGCTTATACAACGGTTACGGCACTGTGCGCCTTAAAGGTACGACTGTGATGCAAAAGAAAATATGATGCGGGAAAACGAAAAGTTTTATTCACACGTGCAATTTTGCACCAAGCACTCGCATCTACAACTCGTACGAAATACTTGCAGCTGCAAGTATTTCTAATAGCACTTCATACAGAAACTGACACTCAAATTTATATGAATTATTTGTAGACGACTGTAATCAATATCATGCATAAGCTGTAAATTAGTAATTTGGCCAATGATTATGAATTAATTTGGCTGGCCAGGTTATTCATGCCTGTTAATTCATGGCGTTTATTCATC
>JASANG010001809.1:0-19883 GCA_030248215.1 Enoplolaimus lenunculus
AAAAAACTTAAGCTTTCAGTGGATGCTCGTTATATTCGTTTGATTAGTGGCAAGTTAATATACTGGTAACAATTCCTAAACCGATGACGATTACATATTCAAGTACACACCAGCAGCCATGTCGTGTATTGGAGGTCCTAACAATCGTTCGATGCTTCTATTTAAGCACAATAATATATCTTAACTATCGGTCGGTTATATCACTTGATTAATTATTTTTGCGATTCTAGCTATAACTCACATTGCGTCATTTTTACTTAACGACTCATCGTAACAATAAGTATGTTTCGTGTGGAAGCTGAATCACAAAAAATGCTCAAGTGCACAAAATCGAATGCGTGTACCTTGTTATACGTATAATTAACCACAATAGTACCAACACTCATTCAGCAAGTACCAAGCATTTAAAATGTTTGTAGCAACCTGAAAATGATTGCAAAAATAAAGCGATGCACAATTCCACTATGTACAGTAGAAGCTAGAAACAATAGTAATTTCGGGACAGCGATACAGTCCACAAAGTCGATAATTTTTGGATATCTGGAATTGTACCTAAACTATATAATACTCGATTTTGCATTTATATAAGCAAATAGTTATTTAATTATTCAAGATACTAATATGCTAAAAGACAAGGTGGACTGCATCTGTTAAAAAATACATTTAAATAAAGTTTTTAAAGTTAATTCAATAAGTTTTGCATAAGCTAAAATTTGAAAACGGAGTTGGTTTGGGAGAAGAGAGCGTGGATCCCAACATATGACTCTGTGTGTTGGCCACGATCCTTCATTCTAGGGAGCGTATTTATACTAGAGAAAACCAACCCGTTGTGTTCATCCTTAAAACGCTGGCGGATCGAAGGACGGACAAGTTCGTAGCTAGCTTACCTTTACTAGGGCGCTAAACACTCTTCAGGAGAATTATACAAGAATTGTTTTTGATCTACAAGCAATGTTGAGTATTTTCAAAACTGGGCTCAAAGTTCTCCCGGGGGGGGGGGGCTGAGCCAACCTTCCGCGGCCCCACCTCTGGCCACGACCGGCTTATGGATCTTTGCGCAATACGCAAAAACAAAAACTAGTAGTGGAAATACAACAAATGTAAACGATGTTGTCAATACCTGTGTGCAGCTTTTAAATATATAACGCCTCTCTATGTGTACGTATATTTATATATAATATATAATAGTTTATTTTCTGCCCTAAATGCAATGTACAGTTGCCGCCGTTATATATACGGATGCTTCATTGTAGGGAGCGTATTTATACTAGAGAAAACCAACCCGTTGTGTTAATCCTTAAAACGCTGGCGGATCGAAGGACGGACAAGCCCGTAGCTAGCTTACCTTACTAGGGCGCTAAAGAATCTTCAGGAGGGGCATACAAAAATAGTCGTTGATTTACAAGCAATGTTGAATATATTCTAGGGAGGGGCAAAGTTTTTCCACGGAAACCGAGCCCTCCGGCCCCGCCTACGGGCCCGATTCTGATATTGAGTTATAAAATATTGTTATAAAATATTGTCACTATACTGTGCCCACTGCCCCGTATTTATTGATTAAAGTAGCAAATCATCGCAACCGAAAGACACATTTATAATACACACAGCTGGGGATTTAAAAATTGTAACGGTAGGAGGGCTGTCAAAAGTTGTAGACCCTATCATTTCTTCGCAAAAAAATTTTGGAGGGGAAAATTTTAACGCAGGGAGCTTACTATTTAACGCTTTTCTCACCGCCTGGATCTCACACTCGGATTCAGATCCGGAATTTAGGTCAGTATCGGTAATTGTGTTATTAATTTTCGCACTTGCGCCTAACCGTCGGAGAAGTACAATGGTCAGTGCCTGAGACACGTTTCCTACGATTTCCATATGTATTGCAGGATTCGCTGCAATATGCCGTGAATTTTCTTGCATGGTGCGGACGTGTGTTTCACTTACATCCAATGTATATTCAATCATTATTTGTTTCGCAATTGGTTATATTCAACGTTCTTTTGTTTTAGGAATGCATTTCGGGCGAGCTTTCATCAAAACCACAGGTGTCCTCATCATAAGCGTAATTTTTCTTTGAAAATAAGAATTAGTAACATTTTACTTAACTATTCAACAAGTACCTATGAAATAATATAAAATTGCAACATTTTTTAAAATCTTTTGGCTCCTAGGAATGCACAATTTTAACAACTGCTTATAAAATGACGGTACTAAGAATTCAATTCAACTGTGTCTGCTCCACGAATATCTTGGTAGCATTTTACTTAACTATTTAAAGAGTAAATATGAAATAGTATAAAATTGCGACATTTTTTAAAATCATTTGATCCCTAGAAATACACAATCGTACTCCAGGAAAATCGTCCGTCTGTTCAAAATGTCAGCTTTCAACGAGATTAACAGTCAAAACAATATAAACTTTCAGTGGATGCTTTATATAAGCGTTATAGCAGTGGCAAGTAAATATACTATTAAATACCTGACAAATTATGGACAACTAAACGCTTCATGCACTCTGGAAAGGTCGAATCTGTTGCAGTACCACAATTTTTCATCTAAATTAAGGATTGTTAGCTTTTTACTTAACTATTCAACAATTACCTATGAAATAACATAAAATTGCGACATTTTTTGAAATCTTTCTATTCATAGAAATATACAATCCCAAAAAGTGCTTATAAAATGAAGGCACAAACAATTCACTTCAACTGTGTCTGCTCCAGAAAAAATGGTCCGCCTGACCAAAATATCTGCTTTCAACAAGGTTACCGGTGAAAAATTAAACTTTCAGTGGATGCTCGTTATATTCGTTTGATCACTGGCAAGCTAATATACTAGTAACAATTCCACTGACACGGGCGGGGCAGGTTGGCAAAAATTTGATGGACTCTAAAATATTAAGTTATTTTAATCACAAAATTTACCAAATGTATGTAGGGATCTTACCATCACGTTCTATGACGGTCGCTAACGCTTCAACTGACCTCTCCCACTTAATCCGCCAGTGCAATATAGCCCAAAAACTCTGTCAGTGCACAATGTAACAATATAAAATAAAATATGCGTCTGTGCAGAACACTACATGTTTTTATATACACATAGCGTTGAACGTAGATGACTATAGAATATAAAAAACAACCTGATGTGTATAATACCTGGTATCTATTTTTAAATGCGGATCCGCACCTGGAAAGAGACTCAGCCCCGCCTGAAAAGATTTTGCCTCCTTTAGAGAATTTTAAAGTTGCTTGTGTATACTCATCAAAATCCGTGCATGTCCCTCTTGAAAAATCTTTGGTCCCCCTGACATTTTTGCTAGCTGCGGGCCTGACCGCCCCTCTCCCGATCTGGATCCACTAGTGCTTAACTTGGAGAGATACCAAAGTTTCAGTCAATTCTTGCAATGCATACAGCAACCTTCAATGGAAAATCAATATTTCAGACGGCAACCGTCAATTGACATCCAAAAACTTTATATTTTTAGATGGAAACCGTAAATTGAAAATTTATAGCAAGACGGCAACCGTCAATTGAAAATTTTTCTGAAATGGCAGCCGTCAACGAGGTGTTCCTTTTTCAGATGGCTATTGTCAACACCAAACGTAACATGCACCCGGCAGCGGCCAACGGGTACCGGCTAGTTAGACAGCAAGCGTCAATGATATTGCAATTTTTGTAATGGCAACTGTAAGGCCATATTAATTGTTGAGAAGCTATTGACAGTAATTTTGCAAAATTTTAAACAGTAGCTGTCAACTGAAATAAAAATTTTAACAGCAGCCGTCAACTGAATCCTATTTTTGAAACCCGCAGACCGCAAGTGGCAATTGCCGTTTCAAAAATCCACACGGCGTACATACGCCGTTTCCGATCAGTTTAAGCTCCTGTTCAGTAGTTGGCTATTTAATATCTCGCTCATACCAGCGCACTCGCTCAGTGTCTGGTTCATTCTTATAGACTAACATATTTGCTTAGGCTCAGGCTTAGGCTTAGGAATAGGAGTATGCTACGATTGTTTCGACCCTGCTCTATACATGGCCTGAAACGAAAACGGACACGAATGTGCCCGTCTTCTATCCACAATATAGACCCAATTTTCAATTGACAGTTGCCGTGTATTAAAAATTTTCAATTGACGGTTGCCGTCTAATAAAAATTTTCAATTGACGGTTGCCGTCAAAGTTTAATTTTCAGTTGACGGTTGCCGTCCGAATAAAAATTTTCAATTGACGGTTGCCGTCTACAACAATTTTCAATTGACGGTTGCCGTCCAAAATTAAATTTTCCGTTGACGGTTGCTATCAACTGTTGGTGCTCCTGTTGACGGTTGCTTAAAAATTTTGCAAACCGATTGACAGTTGCTGTTTGTTAACTCTGCATTCGTTGACGGTTGCCATCGAAAATTGGTTTCTCCGTCAACACTTGCTATACGCAACCAGAGTACCCGTTGACGGCTTCTGCACAGAAATTTTTTTCGTTGACGGTTGCTAGTTCAAGAGTAGTATAGCAACCGTCAATTGAAATTAAAAATTGGTTAAAAATAATTTCAATTGACGGCTACTATCGACAAATAAAAATTTGTTGACGGCAACCGTCAATTGAAGTTTCAAAAATCCACACAGCGTACGCACGTTATTGTGGACGACGCATAACACAGCGAACTTAAAAAATTCAACTTCCAACTCTGTCAGCGCTCTGGAGAACAACTTTTTAATTAAGTTCGAAGGTTACCAAAGCAAACGCAAAATGTATACTTCTAACAATAAAAATCGCACGATCTATAAATCTAAGCAACTTATGTCAGTCACACGTTACTAAAACCACTCTGCGCACGAGCAACGTCCTACAGTATAGTTAGCTAAATAAATGTCCGCCGCTACTTGAACTATAAAAGCGGACATTTCGACACCGTTGTTCTGAGGGAAAAATGTCCACATAGCTATCAATATATCTAATGTATGTCCGGTACAGTGTTTTTATGCGACTTATACAATACTAAATTTTTCAAATTGATTAATGTTGCATTATGTTTTAGCCGACGTAAAACGCACCTTTGGTGCTCTAAATTGAGATGTCAGCATTTAAGATTGAAAAATCCAAAACATTAGTGTAGCCAAGTGCATTAAAAATTCGATCATTTTTGAGGCCTGACACCAAATATACCCCAGTCCAGCTCAGAACGGAACTTTTACAAACATTTTAAATGATTTCGCGCATATTAGCTACTTTTAAAATTTGTGGCATATGTAAGAACTAACATTTAAAACTTTAGCAAGCTACACCGTTATTGCCACATAAATTTTGTCCGCACACCGTTGCGCTGAACTCATAAATGTCCGCTTATTAGCTATGTCGCCAGTGGACAAAACGTAGGACTGATAGACGGTATGGACGTCCATACCGTTCCAGCAGAACAGAATGGACTTTATTTGTGCGCAACCTACAAACGGTAACGTGTGAGTGACATTAGTTAAACTCAAGTCCCATGGTAGAAACAAATGCTTAAACTTTCCTATGCCCCAAAAATATCTCAGATCGCGTAACACAAAATATCTATTTTCAGAATCCAGAAACCGAATGTAGAACATAAAAATTACTGCTGCCTTGAAGGGAAAAACATTCTTAGATATCAATCTGTGACTACTCGGCAAATCATTAGACCATTTAAAACCCCAAAATAGCATTAATTGATACCCCAGAATACTTGCAATCAACATCATACAAACCAAGAAACTTCTCGTCTAACCAGATAAACTACACAACTACGTATTTATGAAACACTATTTGCAACTTAAAGGCTTCTTGCGTAATTAATTCTCGTACGCACGCTATAATATTCCAATCGTACAAATTCCAAAAACCGGCTTAGCAATAAATATCGCACACGAATTTTCACAAAAATTTCACTTCACCGCAAAAATTAGTCAGAAATTCCACTTAGGCTTCACAAAGTATCGTACGCAACGGGCTCCAAATACTGTTATCTCAAAAATACAGTACAGTTATCACGACACTAAACGCTCACTTCGCGTACAACTATAACAAATAACTCCCCAAAATTGTTAAACTCTAAAATCATAAACTACAAAACACAAAATCCGCTAAGCCGTCGGGCAGCAACTCGCTACCGTATACCACTGAGCCCCCGAACCCAACTTGCTCTGCGCTTATATATTCAGGAACCGAAAGGTTAATCGAGTTCTAAAAGGTTATACAAAATTTTTTAAAATCTTTCAATAATGCTGGAAAACCGCTAAATTTAACTTAACCACAAGTGTTCCTTAAAATTTTCAAACTTAAAATTTTGCTAAAATCTAACAAAAAGCTGTTTTGTCTTAAAAATTTAGTTTTTAGATGAAAATTTAAACTTTTAAAATAGCTCAAAAATGTTTTGACCCAAGTAATTTATTTTAAAAACAAAATTGATCTTTCAAATCGAATAAGAAGTAAAAAATCCCCTATTTAGACAAAAATTCAAAATTTTCAAAACAAAATTTTAGTTAAAATTTACAAAAATTTACCTAAAAACCATGTTTTGACCATTAGCTATAAAATTCAAAACAAAATTCGAGCGATTAATTCCCATAACTTCACAAAACCCGCTATTTTGACTTCTTCAGAGACTTTTGAGGGTCTTTTAACTCTGAGAAATAGCATTAGTTAAATTTTTCTATAAGGGGCTACTCGACCGTACTTCAAACTAAAGATTTACTCCTGCACAAAAACAAGCATCCACACCTTTGTAACCACTATCCGTAAGGATGCCATAATTTTAAATCACGTGTTATTCGGATTCGCTTTATTACAAGTATTCGCACCCATGCATGCCCGAGTAATGCATATTTACTTAAATTATTTTAAAATTGCTGCAAGCTAACGCACTTCTGAGTGCCACCCTATACATCTGCCTGTGTATACTCAATGTACCAGGTGCAACGCTGTAAAATAAAATTCAGAGCGCTGCACCTAAGGTACAACACCACCAACAACAACAATAGAAAACAACAACAACAACAACAACAACAATATAAAACAACAAAACAACAACAACAACAACAACAATATATCCCGCGTACATATCGCTACATACATACACATAAAAATTTTAAAACAAAATTCCAGATTATTTCAAAAATCAAGAAGGGGGAGACGAGCCAAAAAATCAATAGAGGGGGTAAACATTCAAATTTTTGCGTTTTGGAAAAAGGGGGCCAATGTTCAAACAGGGGCAGAACAGTAGCTTAGGTATGAAATTTTTCTAAATTTTAAAAAGGGGGTTTCAGACAGCCCCCCGATACAATAACACAAATAACCTGGTAAACTGGGTAGCTAGTAAGCATATCATATTCAGTGCTACAATGCCAGCATTGGCCACTTTGCGGCATCGATAAATCATTGTTCAAAGGTCTAGAAATTTTCTGCGTTTTCTAGGAACTGCATTTGATTAAATCTCTTATTTGTAAACGACCAGTTCCAAATAATGGCGGAACTTGATTCTAAGGGCGCAAAGCAACCAGCTGCGCCGCTAGAGCGTTATGTAATTAGCAGTGATGACGACAAAACCGTGCTGGTTCTTTTCAACAGCGGATGGAGTTGTTTGTCAAACTTCCGAGCAGCGCCCATGAAAATACACGGCGTAAAATATCGAAGTGTTCAGCAATACCTGGAGGCCCAAAAAGCTTTAGCTATTGACAGAATCGATTTATATAATATAATCTTGCAAACCTATTCGCCTAGAAAGTGTTTCAATATAATGCAAGCTGTTAACGAGTTGCCTGAAAACTGGAATCAAATGCTGCTTGGTCATTTAAAAACTGCTGTAATGGCAAAATTTCAACAACAGGATATGAGGAAAACCCTGTTGGAAACTGAGCAAGCGTTGATGTATTCTCCACCTCGTTTGACGCATACTTAGGAAACGGACTGGATATGATGGATCCGGAATCAACATCACCTAAGAAAGTAAGGCGGGGTAAATTGAATTTAACGACTTGTGTTTCAAATCTCAAACGTTTTATTCACACGTGTTTCTGTTGTTGCAAAATATTAACGTGCATGCGTTTAACATCAAACTGTTGCAGTTAAACTATTTTAGTATCCCGGAAAAAATTTACTTGGCGAAACGCTGATGAAAGGGCGTGAACAGTTAGCCTCAAAACTTCGCGAACAGGAAGCAGCTAAAACAAATAAAAAAAATACATTGATACTGAATAGATTTTGTGAAGCGGAAATATACAAAAATGGGAGTACTGAACAAATAACGTAAAAAATTTTCATTGTTGGTTTATTCTATATTATGAAAACTTCCAATAAAAACTGACAAAATACTGTCAGAATGTTATTATAACCCGGCTTCTCCAGCTTCTTTTACAAATGCGAACAAACTTTGGCTAGCAGCGAGAAAGCAGTTGCCGACATTAAAATTTTCGAATGTTGAGCAGTGGCTGTCAAACCAAGTTGTACACCAACTGCACATATCCAGACGTCGCGGCCACGCAACTTCTCAAATTAAAGTTGAACGGCCGAACGCACAATGGGACATAGATTTAATGTTTGTTCGAAAAGCAAAGCGTTACAACAACAACGACCAGTACATCTTAGTTGTTGTAGATATTTTCAGCAGGAAAGCTTATGTAGAGCCGTTGCGCAATAAATATGCGCAAACTCTCGCCAACGCGTTTGCTGCTATTCTTAAGTACAGCGGAAGTCAACCTCGAGTCGTTCGTTCAGACTACGGGACTGAATTTAAGGGTGTATTTGAGAAATTCTTGAAATCACGCAATATTAAACACTTTTGGGCAAATAACGCATACAAAGCTAGTTATGCAGAGCGATTTATTAGAACCCTTAGAGGAAAAATTTTAAAATATTTGAGCTAAACTCAAAGTTTGCGTTATATCGATGCATTGCAAAAGTTGGTTACATCCTACAATAACACGGTACATCGTAGCATTGATGCAACCCCTGAAGAAGCTAATCGCAATTGGAAAAGCTACAAACTTCCAATTGTTGCATCAGTTTCTGGCACTAAGCCAAAATTTACCCTAGATTTAGGAGATTATGTCAGAATATCGCTTGGAAAATCAAGTTTTAAAAAGTCATCAGAACAGAACTGGACAAATGAGCTGTATGAAGTCGTTCAGCGGCGACTTGGCAAACCTCCAACCTACCGACTTCAAGATATGTTGGGAGAACCAATGACGGGGGCGTACTACGCAGCTGAGTTACAAAAAGTGCATAGAGACAAAAAATAAATAAATACAAAAAAATTGTCCTGAAAAAAGTATAAAAGCTCATGCTTCGGCGAAATAATATTATTCTGTCAAATAATTTCCGAACAAAACCGCGCTCTATCTGTTTTTTTCAACACGTACAATGGAGTGTGGTACCAATTTTCAACAGCTGCGGTTTTCTGATCAAGAAATTTTGGCCGAAATGCAGCGGTTAATGTACACCAATTGTTGGGGTTGCAGTAGCGAAAACCCAATGGTACGGCGGTACGGATCGGCGCATCAAAACGGTTGCCAAATGGATAAGCGTGACATAATTGATTTGTATTTTCACGAAGCTGTGGTAAATTTGCACTACAAAAGTTGCATGCAAATTAATCCGCGCACTCGCCGGGCAACAATCAGGCGATTGAAAAAGTTGTGGCGCGACGGCGCTACAGACAGTGAAGACGACGGCGACGACGACGAAAACAACGATGGCGGTAATGCTGATGGTGCTACAGTCGAACACGACAACGACATTGTTGAGGTTGATGACGGGAAGAACAAAGACACAGCAGAAACGTCGAATTCCAAAGCAGCCAAATAAAAATTGATTCATTGTCTCCAATCTATATAAACAATTGTCGGTGTATGATTTGTTATTGTTGCTAAATACGTATTGTTACTGTTTAGAGAAATAAATATGCAACATTATGATAGTAACAGCTTTTACGTTACTTTACTAAGTAATGCTTCGCATGAGCACTTCCCAAGCAACTCACACAGCAAATTTTCTAATCGCTTGGTTGCCCCATTACTTTTAGATCGAACCCGATGGGAAGTTGGGCTGTGTGAAATTGTATACCCAGAACACATTCTCAATGTAACCGAGAATCATAGTATACGGGCGTCAAACGAATTATATCCTGTAGCTGCAGAATATTCGTTTAAACACATGATTGAAGGACAGGAATCAGGCTGGATTTATGAAAAAGTAAAATCAGCGTGTTACACAGACGTGACTGCGCTAATCAATAGCATTAATGAAAATTTGTCAGCAGTAGGAAGCAAAGTGTTGCAATTTATGTACATTGATTCAGAAGACAGGCTAGAAGTTAAAGCTGTACCAAGAGATACGATAATTTGGATCCATTTTGCACAAAAGGACGCTAAATTACTTGGCTTTCGCCCAAATGAAACATTTTTACTCACATACGATGGTGTAAAAGCGCCATTCCGCATAGATTTGATGGCTGGCGTGTCTATGTTGTACGTTTATTCTGACATTTGCAAGCCACAGTTGGTTGGACACAGCGAAGCACCGTTACTTCGTATAGTGCCGCGACAAGGGTTGTCGAAACAAAAGTCAACTACAGTACACACAACGCGATTGTTTTCACGGCCACATTATATACCGATTGACAGAAATGAAATAACGAGCATAAAAGTATATATAAAAGCAGAAAACAACGGTGAACTTGTATTTGAAAGTCTTGGTTGTGTAATCGTCAAACTTCATTTTCGACGTACCTACTAATTCAGTAAAATGTCTGCCGTCGCCGGCGATGGACCACCATTCATTGTTTCTCAGCGTGGGTTTGGACTTGGAGCAGTTTTTGCGACTCTTGCTCGAGTTGCAGTCCCTGCCGCAGCCAGATATTTAGCCCCTCATGTATTGAAAGGCGTATCTGAAACTATGGTATCTGAAATTGGATCAAAACTGAAGCAGCGTCAAGAGCAAAAGTTGAACAGTGCAGACGTCGACCGCAATATAGCACAAAACAGTACTGCATCGAGCGACAATATTCGATTGAACGATGGGCCTAACAAAAAAGCGATGACGACGACAAAAACATTACGTCGTCGACATTCACATTTGGCGCGGAAAGTTGCAAAAAATATAGGCAAAAGTATAGCGGCTGATTTAACGGTACGCGCGCTATATAATAATAATCAACGTGGATGTGGTAAGAAACGGAATAAAAAGGCACTAAAACGCCGACAAGACCGTAACGCATCAAAACGCACAAAAGCGCAACAACGACAACTTGCTACGCAAGCTGGGCGTCACAGCAATTCAAACATAGTTAGGTTGCCAAAGAAGAGAAAACAGTTCAGTCGACGCTCTCAAGTTTTACCGTCTGACATTTTTGGCTAAACAGTATGGCACGCGCCACATCATAACAACAAAAAACTATATAAGCATCAGTCGTTGCTTTTGTTCTTTAATTTATATTATATTCAATGTCACGAATGCTGAACAACGTACTATTTTGCATACATCTTGTTGTTGGAATTATGTCATCGCTGAAAAGAGGAAACAATAACGCTATTTTCACCAGTATGGTGTACAAAAATGAAGTTAATTTATTTTCACATCAGTTGGTGCAAAAATCAATAATCGACAGCAATTGGACAGACATTCGACCAACAAACAGCGTCAACGATTCGAGTTCTATTAACTTTTACATTGCCGGGAGCGAAGAAGAATTTCTCGATCCGATACTTTATTTAAAAGTAACCGCTCGTATTATAGCAGGGAATGGAAAACTACTAGCCGCAGATTCCGAAGTTGCTACTGTCAATTTATTTGGCCACGCAATGTTTAAACGGATCGACATTAAAATGCAAGATAAAATAATATCAACCGCGTCAGACAACTACCCGTACCGTGCATACATTGAACGCTTGCTAAACTTCGGAGGAGAGTCGAAGCGGAATCAATTAGCGGCAGAAGGCTACTATAAAGATAACGCTGGAAGCGTCGACTCAATGAATTCTCAACAAAACACGGGCTACGAACGACGCCGGGTAATGGTAGGGGGAAGTCGAAAATTTGTTGCATACGTTCGACTATCAACCGATTTAGCAACGCAACCGCGCCTACTAATCAACGGTGTCGACTTGAGTGTATCGCTACATCAAACACCGAATAAATTTCGACTGATGTTTGCAACAGCCACACCTGAACCGATCATCGACATGCTTGACGTTACACTATTTGTTCGTCGTGTACGTCTTGCACCACAAATCGCTGCAACAATTGCCCGTCAGCTGAGAACGGAGCCCGCAAAATATCCAATTTCGCGCGTAGTTGTCAAAGAATTTCAAATATCTGCTGGGCGTACTCTAATTAATCGCGAAAATATATCGCGTGGACCGCTGCCACGTTCAGTAATTGTTGGAATGGTTGAGAGTGATGCTTTGACTGGTTCAAGTTTAAAATCGCCCTTCAATTTTGTTTCAAAGCGTGCCAGTTTTATTTGTCTGTACCGAGAAAGTGAGATGGTTCCTGCAGTTCCGTTTACCCCGCGCTGGGACGATAACGATGCAGTGCGCGAATATTTGAGCCTACTTACAGTGGCGGGAAAGTTTGGGGCAGATTTCGACAATGGAATTTCTTATGCTGAATATTTACGTGGCGGCTACGTTTTATATGGATTCGATCTGACACCGGACGAATCGTGTTCTCTAATGCATGCAGCAGTTCAAAGACAAGGCGATCTTACTTTGAAAATGCAGTTTGACATTAAAGACATTGATCAGTCTTGCACAATAATTGTCTACTTGGTGTACGATAATTGTATATATATCGACAATAACCGTAACGTATTGACTGATTATGTGTGAATTTTTTTGTTTGTTTTATGGACACTTTGCAACTACTTGACGCAATAAATTTTGACACTTTTACATCAAAGCATTGTTTGGGAGTTTTTGCCGCCGATCAACTATCATTTACGGCTAAAGCTGAATGCTTTCCAAGTTTTCTAATTGTAAACACCGATAACTCCAGCAAACCGGGGTCGCACTGGCTGTTACTCTGGTTTCAAGATAAAGCGACAGCTGCATATTTTGATTCGTTTGGTTTGACTCTAGAAGCGTACAATGTGCGCATTAAAAGTTTCTTTCTACATATTTTAACAACTGCTACTATAGTATAAATAGCGCGCAGTTACAATCTCTCGATTCAGACACTTGCGGACACTGGTGTTTGTTTGTTGCGTACAACTTTTCAAGACGCGTTTACAATTGCCTAAACGCATTTTCCGCGTACACTCGCACACTAAACGATTGCGAAGTAAGACGGTTTGTGGTGAAGCGGTTTTTGTTAAAGTTTAGCAAGCAAAACGTGAACATTTCGCGTTGCGACGTTGTGCAAACGTGTTGCACAGGTGCCGCAATCTGCTTTTCGTTGTAACGATGGAACACGCTGCAAGCGTCGTAGAATTCGATGAACGACTAAAATTTCCATGCTCAATTATTGTAACGGGAGTTTCGGGTAGTGGAAAAACAGAATTTGTGCTCAAGCTTTTGAAGCACAGAAACAAGTTGTTTGACAAAAGTGTTGACATGGTTTTACTATGTTACGGGTTGTATCAAGATGCTTACTCAAGGCATTGTAGTGATGGCAATGGTACAGAATTTGCGATAGTTGAAGGATGCCAGGAACAGTGGCTCAAAGATCGCGGTATGATGGACCCAAACAAAAATACAATTTTAATATTGGATGATCTGCATACTGAGTTGGCAAACAATCCACTTCTTGGAAAATTTTTTTGTAAATTTAGCCACCATCTCAACACCACTGTGATTTTTGTCACTCAAAACTTGTACCATCGTGGATCCCAAACACGTGATGTAATTTCAAACGCACACTACATTGTATGCTTGGCACAACCGCGTGACAAAACTGCAATTAGCGTTCTTGCTCGGCAAATGTATCCGGGAAATAGCAAGTTTCTAGTTTCTGCGTACGAACAAGCAACTTCTACACGATGGGGCTATTTACTTATTGACGCACGCCCGGATACACCAGAATTTTTGAGGTTGCGGACTGGTATTTTTCCCGACGAAATGACTTACGTTTTCGTTAGAACCAGCTGATCATTAAATTATAAATAGCTGCGCACACACAAGTGAGAATCAAAGAACGACTGTTATACTTTAGCTAAAGTTGCATGGTTTGTGATGAAAAAAGTAAAGCGAAACAAACACTATTTATACGTTTTGTGTCATGCTGGCCCAGAAGTCAGAAAAGCAATAGTTCGACACTCAAACCGAGATCTAATCGTTACAATTGCTGAATGCATTTACAACATACTTCGCGGTAATCCAACTTTGAGCGGCGTTCAGAAATCGCGTCTCAGGCCATACAGCTCAGTGTGTCGCAAAATTGTTAGCCCAACGACAAGTGCAGCACAAAAGAAACGGTTAGTTTTACAGAAAGGTGGTTCGCTGTTGCCCTTGATTTTGAAACCCATATTTGCAGCCGTGCCATGGCTGCTAAAAGGATGACTTTGCTTCCTGCAGATTTTCTGGAAACTCTTCAGCGCCAACGACGTATAGAAATGAATACAGAGACAAGTTTAAAACTCGCAATGGACAAAGAAATGGAACAAATATTAACAGACAATCAATTGCCTGTCGAAACAAAGTTAAACCAATATAACCAAGTGTTGCAGAAATATCTACATTTACGCGAAAACGCGTCAAAACGTCGCCCTGCAAATTCAGCGAGCGCACAGTTGGCGGAAAGTACAGACGGGAGCAGCAATAGCAGTGTGAAACGAGAACCAACAAAATTTGAAGCGACACACCAGGAATTTGACATTTCGGCATTAGTTGCTAAACGATTTCAAGACCGTGCAAAAGCACTGTTGAAAATGATTTCGGAAACAGGAGCACCTGGCGTAACTTGGTCGGCTGGTGGGGTTGTATCCATTGATGGACAGCCAATTTTAGGTTCCCACATTGCTGACTTGATTGCTCACACGATGAAACCAAAACAACCAAAACACAAACCTGTTGGATACGATAAGTTTTTAGCAGCACTAGCAAACTTACCAATTGCCACATCGTGGATACCCAGCGTAAAACTGCGAACGCGTTTGGAACGTTTTCGACAAACTGGCGATCTACAACCGACATATTCAAACTATGCTTCTAAAACCAATAACTATAGCAATTTAGAAACTAGCGACGAGGGAGAATATATAACTGATGATGATGACGATGATGATACTGCAACTGGCCCGAAAACGGTTGCAAGTAATTCTTGGAAACAGCTTCCAATGTAGCAATTTGATTTTGGTATTTCTGTGGTGTTGCTTTTATTGCTATACAGTTATACGCTACGTATTATTGTTTTTTTTTAAAAATAACAGTACACATGGTGATTGTCGAATATAAAATGACGTGCTTTATTCGAATTTAGTCAGTTTAGATTTTGGCAATAAAATGGAAGTGCAGGGTGTTGATTCTCCTCTTACTGGATACTTCAGACGCTACACTGTTATAAGTGATTTAGCGTATCAAGACCTTTCGGCTTATTTTACTAATGCTAAACCAGAAATAGAGGCACTGTATCGCCAGTTATTAGAGCAAATAACTGGATATAAATTACATGTACGAACAAGAATTCAATTCGTCAAAGCAACCGATCAGGACACTGTGGCTGATGCGTACATGAGCAATCGGCAGCGTATATTTTTGCGGTCAAGCAATATTTCAGAACTGGTTGAATCGATTTTTGCTGAAATTTCTGCCAAAGTTGACGAATTTTGCAGCAACGGCTCCAACTGGGTAGTTGAACGAATACTGTCAACCGATCTACATGTTGCACGCTACCAACCGGTATCCGGTTCTACATACATGCCTTTACCGTCCCGGCTACGAAACAAAAAGTGCATTGTGAACGTTAAAAATCAAGATGATAAATGCTTCCAGTGGGCCGTTCTATCAGCATTGCACCCAGCAGAGCGAGACGCTCAGCGAACAACGCAATACCGGGAGTTTGTATTCAATTATAACTTTCATGAATATAGTTATCCTTTTACACTGCAAGATGTTCCCGATTTCGAACGATGCAACAACTTGTGCGTCTATGTGTACGGTTACGACAATACCGATGGCATTTATCCGCTATACATTTCGACAATTGAAGCGAACTCTGAAATTGGGCAGCGGCAACCAATAACGTTGCTAATGTTGGAGAGCGAGGACAAATCACACACTCATTATTGCTGGATTAAACGTTTCGACGGATTGCTGTACAATCAACGCAAACATCGTTGCCGCAAATACTTTTGCTTTCGATGTTTGTTTCCATTCTACTCACCTGAACGTCTATGGTGCCATCAACAGCGATGTCAGGCGAACTCGGGATGTATTGTCGAAATGCCGAGTGACGACAATAATATATTGTCGTTCAGACAAACATCAAAAATGTTGCGCCAGCCTTGCGTATTTTATGCTGATTTTGAATGCGTTTTACAACCATTGGACACTTGCGTTCCGAGCAGTTCAACATCCTATTGTACGAAACTTTCGCACCACATGCCCTGTGGATTTGGCGCTATCCAAATAACACAGTGTTGTGAGCAAGCTACCAGGGTAACTGAAGTGCCTGTTGTAGTTCGGTGTGAAAATGCAGTTCAGCAGTTTTTGAGCTTTATTGTTGAAGCAGCATTCACTTATCAGCGCAATATTGTTGCTCAACGTAAACCGATGCCTAACTTATCACCACAAAACTGGAGATACTACTTTAAACATCCGTTCTGCACAATCTGCAATCAACCGTTCGCAGGTTGTCAACAGTGTTCAACTGTTGATAACCGGCGAAAATGGTGCCAGGAGTGCCGCAGCAAGATTGCACGAGATCACTGTAAAGTGTGTGGCAGATTTAGAGGACCTACGCATGCTCGTTGCAACATTGAATTTCAACTGAGCAAAGATGTTTGCGTGTTTATCCACAACTTAAAAAACTATGATTCACATTTAATAATGCAACATATTGCTGAAGTCGCGATTGCCAAAAATTTTAAGCTTGAATGCGTTGCCAAAACAATCGAAAAATACATAATGTTTGCAATCGTCGTTTCACCCAGCGAGGAGCTAAAATACACATGGCGCATCAAGTTTCTCGACACGTTTCAATTTTTACCAAGTTCTTTAGAAAGCTTAGCGGAAAATTTGAAGTCCGGAGTAAGCGATAATTGCCAGCAACAACAACAACAACCGTTCGCAACTATCCAACATTTCTTTCCCGATCAGCACGATCAAGCGCTATTACTGCGAAAAGGTGTCTATCCTTATGAATACGTCGATAGCTTCGAAAAGTTCGCAGAAACCGCGTTACCGCCAATTGGTAATTTTTATAGCAGCATTCAACTATGTGGCGTCTCTCAAGATAACTATAGCCACGCTATGTTTGTTTGGAGCCACTTTAACTGTGAAACCTTGGGCGATTACCATGATTTGTATTTACTGTGCGACGTGTTGCTTTTGTGTGATGTTTTTGAAAATTTTCGGAAATTTTCGTTACTACACTACCAACTAGACCCAGCGCACTACATGACTCTACCTTCACTAGGCTGGGCAGCATGTTTGCGTCGTTCGCCTTGCCAGCTCGAACTACTTACCGACCCTGATATGTATACGTTCTTCGAAGTAGGCATTCGTGGTGGCGTATCATGCATTATGCAAAGATTCGCGCGTGCAAACAATCAGCAAGTCGACGGCTATGATCCCGAGCAGCCAACAACGTACATTGTCAGTTTGGATGCTAACAATCTGTACGGGTACTGCATGAATCAAAAAATGCCCGTCGCTCAGTTTCGATGGGTTGACGAACATGAACTGCAAAATTTTGATGTGTTCAAAGTTTCGGACGACGCAGACTTGGGTTATGTGTTAGAAGTGGATATGGAATATCCGCAACATCTGCACGACAGTCACAACGAATACCCGCTTGCGCCTGACAAGCTCACAATAAACGATAGCATGTTGTCGCATTACAGCGCTCAGCTGAAACAAGATTTAAACATCAAATCGGTCAACCAAGAAAAGTTGGTGCCAACTCTACTAAACAAACACAATTACGTCGTTCACTATCGAAACTTAAAACTCTACCTTAGTCTTGGCATGAAATTGGTGAAAATAAATCGCGCTGTACGCTTTCGGCAAGCTGCATGGATGAAACCGTACATTGAGTTTAATACCGAACAAAGAAAGGTTGCAAAAAGCAACTTTCAGAAAGATTTGTTTAAACTGTTGAACAACTCAGTGTTTGGCAAGAGCATGGAGAATGTGCGCAACTACGTCGACGTCAAGCTGGTGACAGATGCTGATCAGTTTAGAAAACTCGTTGCAAGCCCGCGATATGATCGGTGCGAAGTGTTCAACGATCACTTGGTTGCAGTAATGCTCAATCGCCTGCGAACTTGTTTAAACAAACCAATATATGTCGGCTTCAGTGTGCTAGAGCTTTCTAAACATCTAATGTACGATTTTCACTACAATGCGTTCTGCTCAATTTTTCCATGCCACCAACTTCTCTACACAGACACCGATTCGCTAACCTACTTAATACGAAGTCAGCATTTGCATGAAACTCTCAAGACGCATGCTACGCTGTTTGACTTTAGCGACTACCCCTCCAATCACGTACTTTACGATACATCGAACAAGAAAGTCATGGGCAAGTTCAAAGACGAAACAAACGGTACACCTATTCGTGAATTTGTAGGTTTACGATCTAAAATGTACAGTATCTTGTGTGATCAACATTCGAAGAAAAAGGCGAAAGGGATAAGTAAACCTGTTGTTAAGCGGCGAATGTCGCACGACGACTATGTCAAAACGCTGCGAAACGGTTCGCTACAACGACATTCGATGGTTGCAATCAGAAATGAAAAGCACAAAGTATTCACTATGTTGCAGTCAAAAATAAGCTTGAGTGCATTCGATGATAAACGCTACATTTTGGATGATGGTTTCAGCACGCTAGCCTACGGACATAAACTAATCGCAAATTACAAATCTTAGTTGTGCTTATTTTATAAAATTGTGTATTGTATCATTATTTATAATTACAAATGGTAATTTTCAGTTGAACTTAAGCACTCGCGCGCTTGATATATATTTTAACTTTTTCTGTTAAGCTGCTGTTTTACAAGAAGAAGCAATTTCGTTACTTCAATTCACAACAGTCATTTTATTCATATAACGATGTAGTCCCTAAATCAATCTTGTCAACACAAACAGTAACAAACAAAGAAACATCACTGTCATAATCAATCCAAAAGTAATATTTCAAGAGAATCACAGTGCATGTGTAGCAGATATAGTTCATTTGCTGCAGCATGCCGCCGGTTCAGCGGAAGACTACGCACAATTTTTCGGATCTGCCGAAGTGTATTGCGAACTTCGTCTATTTCGTCCACTTTTTGCCTTTCCGGAAGGCCTAAGCGTTCGCGAAGAGCATTCTCAGTTTGTTCGCAGTCGCGTAAGTGGTCTAGTGCAAGCTTTGCCGCAGCAGCCTTAGCTGCATCCTTGTGGCTTTTCGGTTCGCCAAGAAAACTCGCGTTAGCGATGTTTAGTTTGTAACGGTACTGCGTTTCGTCGCTAGTTTCCACGCGCTGATAATTAAACCGAAACGACTCTCTAACGTGATGTTGGATCAAGTGATTGAGTTCTTGTTGTGGATTCATTTGACTCTGCAAATTAAACGCTATGCAATTCAACATGTGCAATGTATCGCCAGTTGTAGTTCACAACGCACCACATATTATACAAAGATTACCAAGACGAGAATGTTTTAGCAGGTTTCACTCTAGCGCACAATATGTATGTGGGAACATTTACTTTTTTCATAGTGCACAGTTTAAACTT